>CATKUY010000117.1:7500-55000 GCA_949802685.1 Dicyrtomina minuta | reverse complement strand
TGGGTCAGTAATGACAGGTTTAATTCACTTAGCTATGGCCAAAAGTTGTAAGTTGCAAAGAAACATGTGTCTTTTTTATTTTTGTAAATTTTGCCACTATTAGTTTAGTCAGATTACAGCATCACTTGAATCATATTTGATTTTTATAAAGACTTAGAAAAATATTAAAGTACCCAAATTGCCCAGCTTCGTAGGGGGGATTGGAGTGTCATTTAAAGTTCCTGCACTCAGTCCCACTAACTTTAAAAGGCGTTTTATTTTTGTAAATGATGCACGCATCGTTTGTAATTATACCTGTTCAAGTTATTTATGTTGTATTGCATCAGTACCATGTAGTTAGTTACTTACAATTGTTGCACGTATCAGGTACTAAAGGATCGTATGTTAATGCTGTTGTGGGTACAGTCAAAGGTTCTTTTACAATCTTGATGACATCATTCGTGAAAGATTACTGTTTATGCATTTTTTAATATCGTTACATTAAGATAGGTGAGTTTTTAAAAAGTGACTTGAGTGACTTTATTTGAGTGAAATGAAATATAACCATTTCTACGAATTGTCATTTTTGCAGACTTTAAAACTGAAATTGATATACTTGCTATAATGATTTATACGCGGAACTTTCAAACGCAATAAATTATTTTAAAGTGACCGGACGCCAGACGCATATAATATTGTCGAGCCAAAACCGAATACTAAAAATATTATGTTTAATCTCGAAATGCAAAAAATATCGTCACTTCGACTCATACACTTTGGACAAAGCATGGCAGCGTAAATAGTTTTTAATTATTATAATTAAACAATAAGTCGTTTTTAATAGAAAGTAATTATTTGTAGTTAGAAAAGCAGTAAATAATAGTGCATTTGGCATTGCCATTAGCATTGCTGATAAAATTCATTTGAAAAAATGACATTGCGATGTATATTTTTATTTTAGCATGAAAAACATCTAATTTCCTTAACACCTATTAGGTTGTGTGTTAAGCTTTCAGTATTAAACCTTATCTCACCTCTATACATTTAGGAACAAGTTTAGGAATTCATGACATTATTTCATTTCTGTACGTATGGAAAATGGAATAACTTCTAGTGTTCTAGATTATTTTGTGCAAGTCGTTAACATTCACTGCACCCCTGATATTGGTTTTTATTTTGAAATCGGCTTCTGCTGAAACATATTCTTTATTAGGCTTCCTTCTGATCAACAAATAGAAAATGTAGCTCATTTAAAGTCGTACATCGAAGAGTTTTTCCAAATTTCATTACCAACAAGCCTTTACTCCTTGAATAAGAATGTTCTTGAAAATTTGGAAGAAGTTGAAAGTTTCAATTTTTTTGCACATTTACAAATTTTGTAAGTAAGGGCACACCTATTGATCGATTACGCAAGCAATAAAATCAGACAAACTTGTATTTGTACTTTGAAACAAAAATTTGTCTTTTCACTACTATTACTATTATTAAAATTTTAGATTTCGTGCTCCTGCGAATGCTGATAATGTACCTTGAATTTTCAAATCTTTGAAAACAACCGCTGCATCGGATGAACGTCGATGTCTGTCAAATAAAGAGTTACGTAAGCAGCATGGAATTACTTCTTAAATAAAAATAATATTGAGCCGAGATGAAAACGAAGCTCAAAGTGGAATGACTCTTGGTTGCAGTCCTTATTGTAGCTCAACGTCGGTATCCTCTAAACAAGTTTAGCCGAGCAACAACGAACCCTCTGAATACCCAGCTAGAAACACAAGAAGTAAAAACATTGTTGCTAGAGAAATTAGACGTGAAAAATTTCAGAAAATTGGGTACGCAGCTCCCGTATCCTAAATCGTATACCTAAATTGGCCTCTAAATCATAAAAAACTTAAACGAATACAAAAAATTGTGCACATTTATTCACTTGTGATTTATTATTACCTCTTTTGAAGCTGAATTTTTTTGCTCATATTTATATTGCTGACTATTGCGTGCTGCGTTGTATTGTGAAATAAAATAAATATATCTGTGATACTGATAGGTTTTATTCACTTAGCTATGGCAAAAAGTTGTAAGTTGCCTAGAAACATGTGTCGTTTTTATTTTTGTAAATTTTACTATTATTAGTAGGATTTAATTCCTTTAGCTATGACCAAAAGTTGTAAGTTGCGCTGCAACATGTGTCTTTTTTATTTTTGTAAATTTTGATACTATTAGTTTAGTCAGATAACAGCATCACTGGAATCATATTAGATTTTTGTAAAGACTTAAAAAAATATGAAAGTACATAAATTGCCTAGATTTTTAGTGGAGTTTAAATGCTTTTAGGATAATTTAATAATTCTTTTTAGTTTTTATTATAGTTTGTCATCAATGCTGTTTTAATTTTAATTAGAATTTTGCAACGTAAAAAGTAAGGTTCAATACTTTTTGTCAAATGTTTATACAATTTTTGCATAAAGAGCTTTTAAACGAAAAGCAAACTTTAATAAACTAATAAATTAAATTTAAATATTTTTTTGTTTAATATTAATGTATTTTTATTTCCCAGGCTGTGCTTTTAGCTTGTATTTCCTTTCTAGATGCTCAAAACCTGCTGGTTTTTTATGGCACGCTTTTTCTTGTTTGGCAGACTGTACCCACGGCTCTTGTTTTTGCTGCTCAGGTTGTGGTCCCTTTTGCTTACTTGGAAATATGTGTTTGTGTACATCATGCTCTACCGACACATCCTGATTTACCTCCTAAACAACATTTTAATACAAATATAATAATAATAATGTACTATGATTCATTAATTTTAAAATTTCACGTTGTTTTGCACTTCTACTTATTTTTGCTTTTCACAGTATATTTGTAAAACTGTAATAAATTGTTATTAGGTATGTAATACCTATTGTTGCTGTAATAAATATTTAGGCCTGTACTGGATGTAAACAAACCTTCACTCTTTAAACGCGACGACGCCGGGTTGTACATCCTTTGTAATTATACCTCTTTAAGTTATTTATGTTGTATTGCATTAGTACTATGTAATAAGTTACTTACAATTGTTGCACGTATCAGGTACTAAAGGGTCGTATGTTATTGCTGTTGTGGGTACAGTCAAAGGTTCTTCTACAATCTTGATGACATCATTCGTGAAAGATTACTGTTTATGCATTTTTTAATGTCGTAACATTAGGATAGGTGAGTCTTTAAAGAGTGACTTGAGTGACTTTATTTAAGTGATATCAAATATACCTATCTCTACGAATTGTCATTATTGCAGACTTTAAAGTTGAAATTGATATACTTGCTACTAAGATTTATACACGAAACTTACAAACGCAATAAATTATTTTCAAGGGACCGGACGACAGACGCATATAACATTTTTAAGCCAAAACCCAATACTAAAAATATTATGTTTAATCGTGAAATGCAAAAAATATCGACACCTCGACTCATACACTTTTGACATAGCATGGCAGCGTAAATAGCTTCCAATTATTATAAATAAACAATAGGTCGTGTTTAATGAAAAGTAATTTTTTGTAGTTAGAAAAGCAGTGAATAAAAGTGCATTTGGCATTGCTATTAGCATTGCTCATAAAATTTATTTGAAAAAATGACATTGCGATTTATATTTTTATTTTAGCATCAAAAAAATCTAATTTTCTTACCACTTATTAAGTTGTGTGTTTACCTTTCAGTATTCAACCTAATCTTACTTCTATACATTTGGTAACAAGTTTAAGAATTCATAACATAATTACATTTCTGTAGGTATGGAAAATGGAAAAACTCCTAGTGTTCTAGATTACCTTGTGCAAGTCGTTAACATTTACTTCACCCCTGATATTGGTTTTTATTTTGAAAGCGTCTTCTGCTGAAACATATTCTTTATTAGGCTTCCTTCTGATCAACAAATAGAAAATGTAGCTCATTTAAAGTCGTACATCGAAGAGTTTTTCCAAATTTCATTACCAACAAGCCTTCACTCCTTAATTGAGAATGTTCTTGAAAATTTGAAAAAGGTTGAAAATTTCAATTTTTTTGCACATTGACAAATTTTGTAAGTAAGGGCACACCTATTGATCGATTACGCAAGCAATAAAATCAGACAAACTTGTATTTGTACTTTGAAACAAAAATTTGTCTTTTCACCACTATTACTATTATTAAAATTTCAGAGTTCGTGCTTCTGCGAATGCTGATAATGTACCTTGGATTTCCACATCTTTGAAGACAACCGCTGCATCGGATGAACGTCGATGTCTGTCAAATAAAGAGTTACGTAAGCAGCATGGAATTACTTCTCAAATAAAAATATTGTTAAGCCGAGATGAAAACAAAGCTCAAAGTGGAATGACTGGTGGTTGCAGTCCTTATTGTAGCTCGACGTCGGTATCCTCTAAACAAGTTTGGTTGAGCAACAACGAACCCTCTTAATACCCAGCTAAAAACACAAAAAGTAAGGTTAGGTTTAATTCACTTAGCTATGGCCAAAAGTTGTAAGTTGCCCAGAAACATGTGTCTTTTTTATTTTTGTAAATTTTGCCACTATTAGTTTAGTCAGATTACAGCATCACTTGAATCATATTTGATTTTCATAAAGACTTAGAAAAATATTAAAGTACCCAAATTGCCCAGCTTCGTAGGGGGGATTGGAGTGTCATTTAAAGTTCCTGCATTCAGTCCCACTAACTTTAAAAGGCGTTTTTATTGCAACCCACACAAAAGAGAACACGATGCAATCAAGTTTGAAAACAAAAAATTTAACTCAGGAACTTTCCAGCTTGGGTCAGTAATGACAGGTTTAATTCACTTAGCTATGGCCAAAAGTTGTAAGTTGCCCAGAAACATGTGTCTTTTTTATTTTTGTAAATTTTGCCACTATTAGTTTAGTCAGATTACAGCATCACTTGAATCATATTTGATTTTCATAAAGACTTAGAAAAATATTAAAGTACCCAAATTGCCCAGCTTCGTAGGGGGGATTGGAGTGTCATTTAAAGTTCCTGCATTCAGTCCCACTAACTTTAAAAGGCGTTTTTATTGCAACCCACACAAAAGAGAACACGATGCAATCAAGTTTGAAAACAAAAAATTTAACTCAGGAACTTTCCAGCTTGGGTCAGTAATGACAGGTTTAATTCACTTAGCTATGGCCAAAAGTTGTAAGTTGCCCAGTAACATGTGTCTTTTTTATTTTTGTAAATTTTGCCACTATTAGTTTAGTCAGATTACAGCATCACTTGAATCATATTTGATTTTCATAAAGACTTAGAAAAATATTAAAGTACCCAAATTGCCCAGCTTCGTAGGGGGGATTGGAGTGTCATTTAAAGTTCCTGCATTCAGTCCCACTAACTTTAAAAGGCGTTTTTATTGCAACCCACACAAAAGAGAACACGATGCAATCAAGTTTGAAAACAAAAAATTTAACTCAGGAACTTTCCAGCTTGGGTCAGTAATGACAGGTTTAATTCACTTAGCTATGGCCAAAAGTTGTAAGTTGCCCAGAAACATGTGTCTTTTTTATTTTTGTAAATTTTGCCACTATTAGTTTAGTCAGATTACAGCATCACTTGAATCATATTTGATTTTCATAAAGACTTAGAAAAATATTAAAGTACCCAAATTGCCCAGCTTCGTAGGGGGGATTGGAGTGTCATTTAAAGTTCCTGCATTCAGTCCCACTAACTTTAAAAGGCGTTTTTATTGCAACCCACACAAAAGAGAACACGATGCAATCAAGTTTGAAAACAAAAAATTTAACTCAGGAACTTTCCAGCTTGGGTCAGTAATGACAGGTTTAATTCACTAGGTTTAATTCACTTAGCTATGGCCAAAAGTTGTAAGTTGCCCAGAAACATGTGTCTTTTTTATTTTTGTAAATTTTGCCACTATTAGTTTAGTCAGATTACAGCATCACTTGAATTATATTTGATTTTCATAAAGACTTAGAAAAATATTAAAGTACCCAAATTGCCCAGCTTCGTAGGGGGGATTGGAGTGTCATTTAAAGTTCCTGCATTCAGTCCCACTAACTTTAAAAGGCGTTTTTATTGCAACCCACACAAAAGAGAACACGATGCAATCAAGTTTGAAAACAAAAAATTTAACTCAGGAACTTTCCAGCTTGGGTCAGTAATGACAGGTTTAATTCACTTAGCTATGGCCAAAAGTTGTAAGTTGCCCAGAAACATGTGTCTTTTTTATTTTTGTAAATTTTGCCACTATTAGTTTAGTCAGATTACAGCATCACTTGAATCATATTTGATTTTCATAAAGACTTAGAAAAATATTAAAGTACCCAAATTGCCCAGCTTCGTAGGGGGGATTGGAGTGTCATTTAAAGTTCCTGCATTCAGTCCCACTAACTTTAAAAGGCGTTTTTATTGCAACCCACACAAAAGAGAACACGATGCAATCAAGTTTGAAAACAAAAAATTTAACTCAGGAACTTTCCAGCTTGGGTCAGTAATGACAGGTTTAATTCACTTAGCTATGGCCAAAAGTTGTAAGTTGCCCAGAAACATGTGTCTTTTTTATTTTTGTAAATTTTGCCACTATTAGTTTAGTCAGATTACAGCATCACTTGAATCATATTTGATTTTCATAAAGACTTAGAAAAATATTAAAGTACCCAAATTGCCCAGCTTCGTAGGGGGGATTGGAGTGTCATTTAAAGTTCCTGCATTCAGTCCCACTAACTTTAAAAGGCGTTTTTATTGCAACCCACACAAAAGAAAACACGATGCAATCAAGTTTGAAAACAAAAAATTTAACTCAGGAACTTTCCAGCTTGGGTCAGTAATGACAGGTTTAATTCACTTAGCTATGGCCAAAAGTTGTAAGTTGCCCAGTAACATGTGTCTTTTTTATTTTTGTAAATTTTGCCACTATTAGTTTAGTCAGATTACAGCATCACTTGAATCATATTTGATTTTCATAAAGACTTAGAAAAATATTAAAGTACCCAAATTGCCCAGCTTCGTAGGGGGGATTGGAGTGTCATTTAAAGTTCCTGCATTCAGTCCCACTAACTTTAAAAGGCGTTTTTATTGCAACCCACACAAAAGAGAACACGATGCAATCAAGTTTGAAAACAAAAAATTTAACTCAGGAACTTTCCAGCTTGGGTCAGTAATGACAGGTTTAATTCACTTAGCTATGGCCAAAAGTTGTAAGTTGCCCAGAAACATGTGTCTTTTTTATTTTTGTAAATTTTGCCACTATTAGTTTAGTCAGATTACAGCATCACTTGAATCATATTTGATTTTCATAAAGACTTAGAAAAATATTAAAGTACCCAAATTGCCCAGCTTCGTAGGGGGGATTGGAGTGTCATTTAAAGTTCCTGCATTCAGTCCCACTAATTATAAAAGGCGTTTTTATTGCAACCCACACAAAAGAGAACACGATGCAATCAAGTTTGAAAACAAAAAATTTAACTCAGGAACTTTCCAGCTTGGGTCAGTAATGACAGGTTTAATTCACTTAGCTATGGCCAAAAGTTGTAAGTTGCCCAGAAACATGTGTCTTGTTTATTTTTGTAAATTTTGCCACTATTAGTTTAGTCAGATTACAGCATCAATTGAATCATATTTGATTTTCATAAAGACTTAGAAAAATATTAAAGTACCCAAATTGCCCAGCTTCGTAGGGGGGATTGGAGTGTCATTTAAAGTTCCTGCATTCAGTCCCACTAACTTTAAAAGGCGTTTTTATTGCAACCCACACAAAAGAGAACACGATGCAATCAAGTTTGAAAACAAAGGTTAGGTTAGGTTAGGTTTAATTCACTTAGCTATGGCCAAAAGTTGTAAGTTGCCCAGAAACATGTGTCTTTTTTATTTTTGTAAATTTTGCCACTATTAGTTTAGTCAGATTACAGCATCACTTGAATCATATTTGATTTTCATAAAGACTTAGAAAAATATTAAAGTACCCAAATTGCCCAGCTTCGTAGGGGGGATTGGAGTGTCATTTAAAGTTCCTGCATTCAGTCCCACTAACTTTAAAAGGCGTTTTTATTGCAACCCACACAAAAGAGAACACGATGCAATCAAGTTTGAAAACAAAAAATTTAACTCAGGAACTTTCCAGCTTGGGTCAGTAATGACAGGTTTAATTCACTTAGCTATGGCCAAAAGTTGTAAGTTGCCCAGAAACATGTGTCTTTTTTATTTTTGTAAATTTTGCCACTATTAGTTTAGTCAGATTACAGCATCACTTGAATCATATTTGATTTTCATAAAGACTTAGAAAAATATTAAAGTACCCAAATTGCCCAGCTTCGTAGGGGGGATTGGAGTGTCATTTAAAGTTCCTGCATTCAGTCCCACTAACTTTAAAAGGCGTTTTTATTGCAACCCACACAAAAGAGAACACGATGCAATCAAGTTTGAAAACAAAAAATTTAACTCAGGAACTTTCCAGCTTGGGTCAGTAATGACAGGTTTAATTCACTTAGCTATGGCCAAAAGTTGTAAGTTGCCCAGAAACATGTGTCTTTTTTATTTTTGTAAATTTTGCCACTATTAGTTTAGTCAGATTACAGCATCACTTGAATCATATTTGATTTTCATAAAGACTTAGAAAAATATTAAAGTACCCAAATTGCCCAGCTTCGTAGGGGGGATTGGAGTGTCATTTAAAGTTCCTGCATTCAGTCCCACTAACTTTAAAAGGCGTTTTTATTGCAACCCACACAAAAGAGAACACGATGCAATCAAGTTTGAAAACAAAAAATTTAACTCAGGAACTTTCCAGCTTGGGTCAGTAATGACAGGTTTAATTCACTTAGCTATGGCCAAAAGTTGTAAGTTGCCCAGAAACATGTGTCTTTTTTATTTTTGTAAATTTTGCCACTATTAGTTTAGTCAGATTACAGCATCACTTGAATCATATTTGATTTTCATAAAGACTTAGAAAAATATTAAAGTACCCAAATTGCCCAGCTTCGTAGGGGGGATTGGAGTGTCATTTAAAGTTCCTGCATTCAGTCCCACTAACTTTAAAAGGCGTTTTTATTGCAACCCACACAAAAGAGAACACGATGCAATCAAGTTTGAAAACAAAAAATTTAACTCAGGAACTTTCCAGCTTGGGTCAGTAATGACAGGTTTAATTCACTTAGCTATGGCCAAAAGTTGTAAGTTGCCCAGAAACATGTGTCTTTTTTATTTTTGTAAATTTTGCCACTATTAGTTTAGTCAGATTACAGCATCACTTGAATCATATTTGATTTTCATAAAGACTTAGAAAAATATTAAAGTACCTAAATTGCCCAGCTTCGTAGGGGGGATTGGAGTGTCATTTAAAGTTCCTGCATTCAGTCCCACTAACTTTAAAAGGCGTTTTTATTGCAACCCACACAAAAGAGAACACGATGCAATCAAGTTTGAAAACAAAAAATTTAACTCAGGAACTTTCCAGCTTGGGTCAGTAATGACAGGTTTAATTCACTTAGCTATGGCCAAAAGTTGTAAGTTGCCCAGAAACATGTGTCTTTTTTATTTTTGTAAATTTTGCCACTATTAGTTTAGTCAGATTACAGCATCACTTGAATCATATTTGATTTTCATAAAGACTTAGAAAAATATTAAAGTACCCAAATTGCCCAGCTTCGTAGGGGGGATTGGAGTGTCATTTAAAGTTCCTGCATTCAGTCCCACTAACTTTAAAAGGCGTTTTTATTGCAACCCACACAAAAGAGAACACGATGCAATCAAGTTTGAAAACAAAAAATTTAACTCAGGAACTTTCCAGCTTGGGTCAGTAATGACAGGTTTAATTCACTTAGCTATGGCCAAAAGTTGTAAGTTGCAAAGAAACATGTGTCTTTTTTATTTTTGTAAATTTTGCCACTATTAGTTTAGTCAGATTACAGCATCACTTGAATCATATTTGATTTTTATAAAGACTTAGAAAAATATTAAAGTACCCAAATTGCCCAGCTTCGTAGGGGGGATTGGAGTGTCATTTAAAGTTCCTGCACTCAGTCCCACTAACTTTAAAAGGCGTTTCATTTTTGTAAATGATGCACGCATCGTTTGTAATTATACCTGTTCAAGTTATTTATGTTGTATTGCATCAGTACCATGTAGTTAGTTACTTACAATTGTTGCACGTATCAGGTACTAAAGGATCGTATGTTAATGCTGTTGTGGGTACAGTCAAAGGTTCTTTTACAATCTTGATGACATCATTCGTGAAAGATTACTGTTTATGCATTTTTTAATATCGTTACATTAAGATAGGTGAGTTTTTAAAAAGTGACTTGAGTGACTTTATTTGAGTGAAATGAAATATAACCATTTCTACGAATTGTCATTTTTGCAGACTTTAAAACTGAAATTGATATACTTGCTATAATGATTTATACGCGGAACTTTCAAACGCAATAAATTATTTTAAAGTGACCGGACGCCAGACGCATATAATATTGTCGAGCCAAAACCGAATACTAAAAATATTATGTTTAATCTCGAAATGCAAAAAATATCGTCACTTCGACTCATACACTTTGGACAAAGCATGGCAGCGTAAATAGTTTTTAATTATTATAATTAAACAATAAGTCGTTTTTAATAGAAAGTAATTATTTGTAGTTAGAAAAGCAGTAAATAATAGTGCATTTGGCATTGCCATTAGCATTGCTGATAAAATTCATTTGAAAAAATGACATTGCGATGTATATTTTTATTTTAGCATGAAAAACATCTAATTTCCTTAACACCTATTAGGTTGTGTGTTAAGCTTTCAGTATTAAACCTTATCTCACCTCTATACATTTAGGAACAAGTTTAGGAATTCATGACATTATTTCATTTCTGTACGTATGGAAAATGGAATAACTTCTAGTGTTCTAGATTATTTTGTGCAAGTCGTTAACATTCACTGCACCCCTGATATTGGTTTTTATTTTGAAATCGGCTTCTGCTGAAACATATTCTTTATTAGGCTTCCTTCTGATCAACAAATAGAAAATGTAGCTCATTTAAAGTCGTACATCGAAGAGTTTTTCCAAATTTCATTACCAACAAGCCTTTACTCCTTGAATAAGAATGTTCTTGAAAATTTGGAAGAAGTTGAAAGTTTCAATTTTTTTGCACATTTACAAATTTTGTAAGTAAGGGCACACCTATTGATCGATTACGCAAGCAATAAAATCAGACAAACTTGTATTTGTACTTTGAAACAAAAATTTGTCTTTTCACTACTATTACTATTATTAAAATTTTAGATTTCGTGCTCCTGCGAATGCTGATAATGTACCTTGAATTTTCAAATCTTTGAAAACAACCGCTGCATCGGATGAACGTCGATGTCTGTCAAATAAAGAGTTACGTAAGCAGCATGGAATTACTTCTTAAATAAAAATAATATTGAGCCGAGATGAAAACGAAGCTCAAAGTGGAATGACTCTTGGTTGCAGTCCTTATTGTAGCTCAACGTCGGTATCCTCTAAACAAGTTTAGCCGAGCAACAACGAACCCTCTGAATACCCAGCTAGAAACACAAGAAGTAAAAACATTGTTGCTAGAGAAATTAGACGTGAAAAATTTCAGAAAATTGGGTACGCAGCTCCCGTATCCTAAATCGTATACCTAAATTGGCCTCTAAATCATAAAAAACTTAAACGAATACAAAAAATTGTGCACATTTATTCACTTGTGATTTATTATTACCTCTTTTGAAGCTGAATTTTTTTGCTCATATTTATATTGCTGACTATTGCGTGCTGCGTTGTATTGTGAAATAAAATAAATATATCTGTGATACTGATAGGTTTTATTCACTTAGCTATGGCAAAAAGTTGTAAGTTGCCTAGAAACATGTGTCGTTTTTATTTTTGTAAATTTTACTATTATTAGTAGGATTTAATTCCTTTAGCTATGACCAAAAGTTGTAAGTTGCGCTGCAACATGTGTCTTTTTTATTTTTGTAAATTTTGATACTATTAGTTTAGTCAGATAACAGCATCACTGGAATCATATTAGATTTTTGTAAAGACTTAAAAAAATATGAAAGTACATAAATTGCCTAGATTTTTAGTGGAGTTTAAATGCTTTTAGGATAATTTAATAATTCTTTTTAGTTTTTATTATAGTTTGTCATCAATGCTGTTTTAATTTTAATTAGAATTTTGCAACGTAAAAAGTAAGGTTCAATACTTTTTGTCAAATGTTTATACAATTTTTGCATAAAGAGCTTTTAAACGAAAAGCAAACTTTAATAAACTAATAAATTAAATTTAAATATTTTTTTGTTTAATATTAATGTATTTTTATTTCCCAGGCTGTGCTTTTAGCTTGTATTTCCTTTCTAGATGCTCAAAACCTGCTGGTTTTTTATGGCACGCTTTTTCTTGTTTGGCAGACTGTACCCACGGCTCTTGTTTTTGCTGCTCAGGTTGTGGTCCCTTTTGCTTACTTGGAAATATGTGTTTGTGTACATCATGCTCTACCGACACATCCTGATTTACCTCCTAAACAACATTTTAATACAAATATAATAATAATAATGTACTATGATTCATTAATTTTAAAATTTCACGTTGTTTTGCACTTCTACTTATTTTTGCTTTTCACAGTATATTTGTAAAACTGTAATAAATTGTTATTAGGTATGTAATACCTATTGTTGCTGTAATAAATATTTAGGCCTGTACTGGATGTAAACAAACCTTCACTCTTTAAACGCGACGACGCCGGGTTGTACATCCTTTGTAATTATACCTCTTTAAGTTATTTATGTTGTATTGCATTAGTACTATGTAATAAGTTACTTACAATTGTTGCACGTATCAGGTACTAAAGGGTCGTATGTTATTGCTGTTGTGGGTACAGTCAAAGGTTCTTCTACAATCTTGATGACATCATTCGTGAAAGATTACTGTTTATGCATTTTTTAATGTCGTAACATTAGGATAGGTGAGTCTTTAAAGAGTGACTTGAGTGACTTTATTTAAGTGATATCAAATATACCTATCTCTACGAATTGTCATTATTGCAGACTTTAAAGTTGAAATTGATATACTTGCTACTAAGATTTATACACGAAACTTACAAACGCAATAAATTATTTTCAAGGGACCGGACGACAGACGCATATAACATTTTTAAGCCAAAACCCAATACTAAAAATATTATGTTTAATCGTGAAATGCAAAAAATATCGACACCTCGACTCATACACTTTTGACATAGCATGGCAGCGTAAATAGCTTCCAATTATTATAAATAAACAATAGGTCGTGTTTAATGAAAAGTAATTTTTTGTAGTTAGAAAAGCAGTGAATAAAAGTGCATTTGGCATTGCTATTAGCATTGCTCATAAAATTTATTTGAAAAAATGACATTGCGATTTATATTTTTATTTTAGCATCAAAAAAATCTAATTTTCTTACCACTTATTAAGTTGTGTGTTTACCTTTCAGTATTCAACCTAATCTTACTTCTATACATTTGGTAAGGTTAGGTTAGGTTAGGTTAGTTTAGGTTAGGTTAGGTTAGGTTAGTTTAGGTTAGGTTAGGTTAGGTTAGGTTAGGTTAGGTTAGGTTAGGTTAGGTTAGGTTTAATTCACTTAGCTATAGCCAAAAGTTGTAAGTTGCCCAGAAACATGTGTCTTTTTTATTTTTGTAAATTTTGCCACTATCAGTTTAGTCAGATTACAGCATCACTTGAATTATATTTGATTTTCATAAAGACTTAGAAAAATATTAAAGTACCCAAATTGCCCAGCTTCGTAGGGGGGATTGGAGTGTCATTTAAAGTTCCTGCATTCAGTCCCACTAACTTTAAAAGGCGTTTTTATTGCAACCCACACAAAAGAGAACACGATGCAATCAAGTTTGAAAACAAAAAATTTAACTCAGGAACTTTCCAGCTTGGGTCAGGAGGTTAGGTTAGGTTAGGTTAGGTTTAATTCACTTAGCTATGGCCAAAAGTTGTAAGTTGCCCAGAAACATGTGTCTTTTTTATTTTTGTAAATTTTGCCACTATTAGTTTAGTCAGATTACAGCATCACTTGAATCATATTTGATTTTTATAAAGACTTAGAAAAATATTAAAGTACCCAAATTGCCCAGCTTCGTAGGGGGGATTGGAGTGTCATTTAAAGTTCCTGCATTCAGTCCCACTAACTTTAAAAGGCGTTTTTATTGCAACCCACACAAAAGAGAACACGATGCAATCAAGTTTGAAAACAAAAAATTTAACTCAGGAACTTTCCAGCTTGGGTCAGTAATGACAGGTTTAATTCACTAGGTTTAATTCACTTAGCTATGGCCAAAAGTTGTAAGTTGCCCAGAAACATGTGTCTTTTTTATTTTTGTAAATTTTGCCACTATTAGTTTAGTCAGATTACAGCATCACTTGAATTATATTTGATTTTCATAAAGACTTAGAAAAATATTAAAGTACCCAAATTGCCCAGCTTCGTAGGGGGGATTGGAGTGTCATTTAAAGTTCCTGCATTCAGTCCCACTAACTTTAAAAGGCGTTTTTATTGCAACCCACACAAAAGAGAACACGATGCAATCAAGTTTGAAAACAAAAAATTTAACTCAGGAACTTTCCAGCTTGGGTCAGTAATGACAGGTTTAATTCACTTAGCTATGGCCAAAAGTTGTAAGTTGCCCAGAAACATGTGTCTTTTTTATTTTTGTAAATTTTGCCACTATTAGTTTAGTCAGATTACAGCATCACTTGAATCATATTTGATTTTCATAAAGACTTAGAAAAATATTAAAGTACCCAAATTGCCCAGCTTCGTAGGGGGGATTGGAGTGTCATTTAAAGTTCCTGCATTCAGTCCCAATAACTTTAAAAGGCGTTTTTATTGCAACCCACACAAAAGAGAACACGATGCAATCAAGTTTGAAAACAAAAAATTTAACTCAGGAACTTTCCAGCTTGGGTCAGTAATGACAGGTTTAATTCACTTAGCTATGGCCAAAAGTTGTAAGTTGCCCAGAAACATGTGTCTTTTTTATTTTTGTAAATTTTGCCACTATTAGTTTAGTCAGATTACAGCATCACTTGAATTATATTTGATTTTCATAAAGACTTAGAAAAATATTAAAGTACCCAAATTGCCCAGCTTCGTAGGGGGGATTGGAGTGTCATTTAAAGTTCCTGCATTCAGTCCCACTAACTTTAAAAGGCGTTTTTATTGCAACCCACACAAAAGAGAACACGATGCAATCAAGTTTGAAAACAAAAAATTTAACTCAGGAACTTTCCAGCTTGGGTCAGTAGGTTAGGTTAGGTTAGGTTAGGTTTAATTCACTTAGCTATGGCCAAAAGTTGTAAGTTGCCCAGAAACATGTGTCTTTTTTATTTTTGTAAATTTTGCCACTATTAGTTTAGTCAGATTACAGCATCACTTGAATCATATTTGATTTTTATAAAGACTTAGAAAAATATTAAAGTACCCAAATTGCCCAGCTTCGTAGGGGGGATTGGAGTGTCATTTAAAGTTCCTGCATTCAGTCCCACTAACTTTAAAAGGCGTTTTTATTGCAACCCACACAAAAGAGAACACGATGCAATCAAGTTTGAAAACAAAAAATTTAACTCAGGAACTTTCCAGCTTGGGTCAGTAATGACAGGTTTAATTCACTAGGTTTAATTCACTTAGCTATGGCCAAAAGTTGTAAGTTGCCCAATAACATGTGTCTTTTTTATTTTTGTAAATTTTGCCACTATTAGTTTAGTCAGATTACAGCATCACTTGAATTATATTTGATTTTCATAAAGACTTAGAAAAATATTAAAGTACCCAAATTGCCCAGCTTCGTAGGGGGGATTGGAGTGTCATTTAAAGTTCCTGCATTCAGTCCCACTAACTTTAAAAGGCGTTTTTATTGCAACCCACACAAAAGAGAACACGATGCAATCAAGTTTGAAAACAAAAAATTTAACTCAGGAACTTTCCAGCTTGGGTCAGTAATGACAGGTTTAATTCACTTAGCTATGGCCAAAAGTTGTAAGTTGCCCAGAAACATGTGTCTTTTTTATTTTTGTAAATTTTGCCACTATTAGTTTAGTCAGATTACAGCATCACTTGAATCATATTTGATTTTCATAAAGACTTAGAAAAATATTAAAGTACCCAAATTGCCCAGCTTCGTAGGGGGGATTGGAGTGTCATTTAAAGTTCCTGCATTCAGTCCCACTAACTTTAAAAGGCGTTTTTATTGCAACCCACACAAAAGAGAACACGATGCAATCAAGTTTGAAAACAAAAAATTTAACTCAGGAACTTTCCAGCTTGGGTCAGTAATGACAGGTTTAATTCACTTAGCTATGGCCAAAAGTTGTAAGTTGCCCAGTAACATGTGTCTTTTTTATTTTTGTAAATTTTGCCACTATTAGTTTAGTCAGATTACAGCATCACTTGAATCATATTTGATTTTCATAAAGACTTAGAAAAATATTAAAGTACCCAAATTGCCCAGCTTCGTAGGGGGGATTGGAGTGTCATTTAAAGTTCCTGCATTCAGTCCCACTAACTTTAAAAGGCGTTTTTATTGCAACCCACACAAAAGAGAACACGATGCAATCAAGTTTGAAAACAAAAAATTTAACTCAGGAACTTTCCAGCTTGGGTCAGTAATGACAGGTTTAATTCACTTAGCTATGGCCAAAAGTTGTAAGTTGCCCAGTAACATGTGTCTTTTTTATTTTTGTAAATTTTGCCACTATTAGTTTAGTCAGATTACAGCATCACTTGAATCATATTTGATTTTCATAAAGACTTAGAAAAATATTAAAGTACCCAAATTGCCCAGCTTCGTAGGGGGGATTGGAGTGTCATTTAAAGTTCCTGCATTCAGTCCCACTAACTTTAAAAGGCGTTTTTATTGCAACCCACACAAAAGAGAACACGATGCAATCAAGTTTGAAAACAAAAAATTTAACTCAGGAACTTTCCAGCTTGGGTCAGTAATGACAGGTTTAATTCACTTAGCTATGGCCAAAAGTTGTAAGTTGCCCAGAAACATGTGTCTTTTTTATTTTTGTAAATTTTGCCACTATTAGTTTAGTCAGATTACAGCATCACTTGAATCATATTTGATTTTCATAAAGACTTAGAAAAATATTAAAGTACCCAAATTGCCCAGCTTCGTAGGGGGGATTGGAGTGTCATTTAAAGTTCCTGCATTCAGTCCCACTAACTTTAAAAGGCGTTTTTATTGCAACCCACACAAAAGAGAACACGATGCAATCAAGTTTGAAAACAAAAAATTTAACTCAGGAACTTTCCAGCTTGGGTCAGTAATGACAGGTTTAATTCACTAGGTTTAATTCACTTAGCTATGGCCAAAAGTTGTAAGTTGCCCAGAAACATGTGTCTTTTTTATTTTTGTAAATTTTGCCACTATTAGTTTAGTCAGATTACAGCATCACTTGAATTATATTTGATTTTCATAAAGACTTAGAAAAATATTAAAGTACCCAAATTGCCCAGCTTCGTAGGGGGGATTGGAGTGTCATTTAAAGTTCCTGCATTCAGTCCCACTAACTTTAAAAGGCGTTTTTATTGCAACCCACACAAAAGAGAACACGATGCAATCAAGTTTGAAAACAAAAAATTTAACTCAGGAACTTTCCAGCTTGGGTCAGTAGGTTAGGTTAGGTTAGGTTAGGTTTAATTCACTTAGCTATGGCCAAAAGTTGTAAGTTGCCCAGAAACATGTGTCTTTTTTATTTTTGTAAATTTTGCCACTATTAGTTTAGTCAGATTACAGCATCACTTGAATCATATTTGATTTTCATAAAGACTTAGAAAAATATTAAAGTACCCAAATTGCCCAGCTTCGTAGGGGGGATTGGAGTGTCATTTAAAGTTCCTGCATTCAGTCCCACTAACTTTAAAAGGCGTTTTTATTGCAACCCACACAAAAGAGAACACGATGCAATCAAGTTTGAAAACAAAAAATTTAACTCAGGAACTTTCCAGCTTGGGTCAGTAATGACAGGTTTAATTCACTAGGTTTAATTCACTTAGCTATGGCCAAAAGTTGTAAGTTGCCCAGAAACATGTGTCTTTTTTATTTTTGTAAATTTTGCCACTATTAGTTTAGTCAGATTACAGCATCACTTGAATTATATTTGATTTTCATAAAGACTTAGAAAAATATTAAAGTACCCAAATTGCCCAGCTTCGTAGGGGGGATTGGAGTGTCATTTAAAGTTCCTGCATTCAGTCCCACTAACTTTAAAAGGCGTTTTTATTGCAACCCACACAAAAGAGAACACGATGCAATCAAGTTTGAAAACAAAAAATTTAACTCAGGAACTTTCCAGCTTGGGTCAGTAATGACAGGTTTAATTCACTTAGCTATGGCCAAAAGTTGTAAGTTGCCCAGAAACATGTGTCTTTTTTATTTTTGTAAATTTTGCCACTATTAGTTTAGTCAGATTACAGCATCACTTGAATCATATTTGATTTTCATAAAGACTTAGAAAAATATTAAAGTACCCAAATTGCCCAGCTTCGTAGGGGGGATTGGAGTGTCATTTAAAGTTCCTGCATTCAGTCCCACTAACTTTAAAAGGCGTTTTTATTGCAACCCACACAAAAGAGAACACGATGCAATCAAGTTTGAAAACAAAAAATTTAACTCAGGAACTTTCCAGCTTGGGTCAGTAATGACAGGTTTAATTCACTTAGCTATGGCCAAAAGTTGTAAGTTGCCCAGAAACATGTGTCTTTTTTATTTTTGTAAATTTTGCCACTATTAGTTTAGTCAGATTACAGCATCACTTGAATCATATTTGATTTTCATAAAGACTTAGAAAAATATTAAAGTACCCAAATTGCCCAGCTTCGTAGGGGGGATTGGAGTGTCATTTAAAGTTCCTGCATTCAGTCCCACTAACTTTAAAAGGCGTTTTTATTGCAACCCACACAAAAGAGAACACGATGCAATCAAGTTTGAAAACAAAAAATTTAACTCAGGAACTTTCCAGCTTGGGTCAGTAATGACAGGTTTAATTCACTTAGCTATGGCCAAAAGTTGTAAGTTGCCCAGAAACATGTGTCTTTTTTATTTTTGTAAATTTTGCCACTATTAGTTTAGTCAGATTACAGCATCACTTGAATCATATTTGATTTTCATAAAGACTTAGAAAAATATTAAAGTACCCAAATTGCCCAGCTTCGTAGGGGGGATTGGAGTGTCATTTAAAGTTCCTGCATTCAGTCCCACTAACTTTAAAAGGCGTTTTTATTGCAACCCACACAAAAGAGAACACGATGCAATCAAGTTTGAAAACAAAAAATTTAACTCAGGAACTTTCCAGCTTGGGTCAGTAATGACAGGTTTAATTCACTTAGCTATGGCCAAAAGTTGTAAGTTGCCCAGAAACATGTGTCTTTTTTATTTTTGTAAATTTTGCCACTATTAGTTTAGTCAGATTACAGCATCACTTGAATCATATTTGATTTTCATAAAGACTTAGAAAAATATTAAAGTACCCAAATTGCCCAGCTTCGTAGGGGGGATTGGAGTGTCATTTAAAGTTCCTGCATTCAGTCCCACTAACTTTAAAAGGCGTTTTTATTGCAACCCACACAAAAGAGAACACGATGCAATCAAGTTTGAAAACAAAAAATTTAACTCAGGAACTTTCCAGCTTGGGTCAGTAATGACAGGTTTAATTCACTAGGTTTAATTCACTTAGCTATGGCCAAAAGTTGTAAGTTGCCCAGAAACATGTGTCTTTTTTATTTTTGTAAATTTTGCCACTATTAGTTTAGTCAGATTACAGCATCACTTGAATTATATTAGATTTTCATAAAGACTTAGAAAAATATTAAAGTACCCAAATTGCCCAGCTTCGTAGGGGGGATTGGAGTGTCATTTAAAGTTCCTGCATTCAGTCCCACTAACTTTAAAAGGCGTTTTTATTGCAACCCACACAAAAGAGAACACGATGCAATCAAGTTTGAAAACAAAAAATTTAACTCAGGAACTTTCCAGCTTGGGTCAGTAGGTTAGGTTAGGTTAGGTTAGGTTTAATTCACTTAGCTATGGCCAAAAGTTGTAAGTTGCCCAGAAACATGTGTCTTTTTTATTTTTGTAAATTTTGCCACTATTAGTTTAGTCAGATTACAGCATCACTTGAATCATATTTGATTTTTATAAAGACTTAGAAAAATATTAAAGTACCCAAATTGCCCAGCTTCGTAGGGGGGATTGGAGTGTCATTTAAAGTTCCTGCATTCAGTCCCACTAACTTTAAAAGGCGTTTTTATTGCAACCCACACAAAAGAGAACACGATGCAATCAAGTTTGAAAACAAAAAATTTAACTCAGGAACTTTCCAGCTTGGGTCAGTAATGACAGGTTTAATTCACTAGGTTTAATTCACTTAGCTATGGCCAAAAGTTGTAAGTTGCCCAGAAACATGTGTCTTTTTTATTTTTGTAAATTTTGCCACTATTAGTTTAGTCAGATTACAGCATCACTTGAATTATATTTGATTTTCATAAAGACTTAGAAAAATATTAAAGTACCCAAATTGCCCAGCTTCGTAGGGGGGATTGGAGTGTCATTTAAAGTTCCTGCATTCAGTCCCACTAACTTTAAAAGGCGTTTTTATTGCAACCCACACAAAAGAGAACACGATGCAATCAAGTTTGAAAACAAAAAATTTAACTCAGGAACTTTCCAGCTTGGGTCAGTAATGACAGGTTTAATTCACTTAGCTATGGCCAAAAGTTGTAAGTTGCCCAGAAACATGTGTCTTTTTTATTTTTGTAAATTTTGCCACTATTAGTTTAGTCAGATTACAGCATCACTTGAATCATATTTGATTTTCATAAAGACTTAGAAAAATATTAAAGTACCCAAATTGCCCAGCTTCGTAGGGGGGATTGGAGTGTCATTTAAAGTTCCTGCATTCAGTCCCACTAACTTTAAAAGGCGTTTTTATTGCAACCCACACAAAAGAGAACACGATGCAATCAAGTTTGAAAACAAAAAATTTAACTCAGGAACTTTCCAGCTTGGGTCAGTAATGACAGGTTTAATTCACTTAGCTATGGCCAAAAGTTGTAAGTTGCCCAGAAACATGTGTCTTTTTTATTTTTGTAAATTTTGCCACTATTAGTTTAGTCAGATTACAGCATCACTTGAATCATATTTGATTTTCATAAAGACTTAGAAAAATATTAAAGTACCCAAATTGCCCAGCTTCGTAGGGGGGATTGGAGTGTCATTTAAAGTTCCTGCATTCAGTCCCACTAACTTTAAAAGGCGTTTTTATTGCAACCCACACAAAAGAGAACACGATGCAATCAAGTTTGAAAACAAAAAATTTAACTCAGGAACTTTCCAGCTTGGGTCAGTAATGACAGGTTTAATTCACTTAGCTATGGCCAAAAGTTGTAAGTTGCCCAGTAACATGTGTCTTTTTTATTTTTGTAAATTTTGCCACTATTAGTTTAGTCAGATTACAGCATCACTTGAATCATATTTGATTTTCATAAAGACTTAGAAAAATATTAAAGTACCCAAATTGCCCAGCTTCGTAGGGGGGATTGGAGTGTCATTTAAAGTTCCTGCATTCAGTCCCACTAACTTTAAAAGGCGTTTTTATTGCAACCCACACAAAAGAGAACACGATGCAATCAAGTTTGAAAACAAAAAATTTAACTCAGGAACTTTCCAGCTTGGGTCAGTAATGACAGGTTTAATTCACTTAGCTATGGCCAAAAGTTGTAAGTTGCCCAGAAACATGTGTCTTTTTTATTTTTGTAAATTTTGCCACTATTAGTTTAGTCAGATTACAGCATCACTTGAATCATATTTGATTTTCATAAAGACTTAGAAAAATATTAAAGTACCCAAATTGCCCAGCTTCGTAGGGGGGATTGGAGTGTCATTTAAAGTTCCTGCATTCAGTCCCACTAACTTTAAAAGGCGTTTTTATTGCAACCCACACAAAAGAGAACACGATGCAATCAAGTTTGAAAACAAAAAATTTAACTCAGGAACTTTCCAGCTTGGGTCAGTAATGACAGGTTTAATTCACTAGGTTTAATTCACTTAGCTATGGCCAAAAGTTGTAAGTTGCCCAGAAACATGTGTCTTTTTTATTTTTGTAAATTTTGCCACTATTAGTTTAGTCAGATTACAGCATCACTTGAATTATATTTGATTTTCATGAAGACTTAGAAAAATATTAAAGTACCCAAATTGCCCAGCTTCGTAGGGGGGATTGGAGTGTCATTTAAAGTTCCTGCATTCAGTCCCACTAACTTTAAAAGGCGTTTTTATTGCAACCCACACAAAAGAGAACACGATGCAATCAAGTTTGAAAACAAAAAATTTAACTCAGGAACTTTCCAGCTTGGGTTAGTAATGACAGGTTTAATTCACTAGGTTTAATTCACTTAGCTATGGCCAAAAGTTGTAAGTTGCCCAGAAACATGTGTCTTTTTTATTTTTGTAAATTTTGCCACTATTAGTTTAGTCAGATTACAGCATCACTTGAATTATATTTGATTTTCATAAAGACTTAGAAAAATATTAAAGTACCCAAATTGCCCAGCTTCGTAGGGGGGATTGGAGTGTCATTTAAAGTTCCTGCATTCAGTCCCACTAACTTTAAAAGGCGTTTTTATTGCAACCCACACAAAAGAGAACACGATGCAATCAAGTTTGAAAACAAAAAATTTAACTCAGGAACTTTCCAGCTTGGGTCAGTAATGACAGGTTTAATTCACTTAGCTATGGCCAAAAGTTGTAAGTTGCCCAGAAACATGTGTCTTTTTTATTTTTGTAAATTTTGCCACTATTAGTTTAGTCAGATTACAGCATCACTTGAATCATATTTGATTTTCATAAAGACTTAGAAAAATATTAAAGTACCCAAATTGCCCAGCTTCGTAGGGGGGATTGGAGTGTCATTTAAAGTTCCTGCATTCAGTCCCACTAACTTTAAAAGGCGTTTTTATTGCAACCCACACAAAAGAGAACACGATGCAATCAAGTTTGAAAACAAAAAATTTAACTCAGGAACTTTCCAGCTTGGGTCAGTAATGACAGGTTTAATTCACTTAGCTATGGCCAAAAGTTGTAAGTTGCCCAGAAACATGTGTCTTTTTTATTTTTGTAAATTTTGCCACTATTAGTTTAGTCAGATTACAGCATCACTTGAATCATATTTGATTTTCATAAAGACTTAGAAAAATATTAAAGTACCCAAATTGCCCAGCTTCGTAGGGGGGATTGGAGTGTCATTTAAAGTTCCTGCATTCAGTCCCACTAACTTTAAAAGGCGTTTTTATTGCAACCCACACAAAAGAGAACACGATGCAATCAAGTTTGAAAACAAAAAATTTAACTCAGGAACTTTCCAGCTTGGGTCAGTAATGACAGGTTTAATTCACTTAGCTATGGCCAAAAGTTGTAAGTTGCCCAGTAACATGTGTCTTTTTTATTTTTGTAAATTTTGCCACTATTAGTTTAGTCAGATTACAGCATCACTTGAATCATATTTGATTTTCATAAAGACTTAGAAAAATATTAAAGTACCCAAATTGCCCAGCTTCGTAGGGGGGATTGGAGTGTCATTTAAAGTTCCTGCATTCAGTCCCACTAACTTTAAAAGGCGTTTTTATTGCAACCCACACAAAAGAGAACACGATGCAATCAAGTTTGAAAACAAAAAATTTAACTCAGGAACTTTCCAGCTTGGGTCAGTAATGACAGGTTTAATTCACTTAGCTATGGCCAAAAGTTGTAAGTTGCCCAGAAACATGTGTCTTTTTTATTTTTGTAAATTTTGCCACTATTAGTTTAGTCAGATTACAGCATCACTTGAATCATATTTGATTTTCATAAAGACTTAGAAAAATATTAAAGTACCCAAATTGCCCAGCTTCGTAGGGGGGATTGGAGTGTCATTTAAAGTTCCTGCATTCAGTCCCACTAACTTTAAAAGGCGTTTTTATTGCAACCCACACAAAAGAGAACACGATGCAATCAAGTTTGAAAACAAAAAATTTAACTCAGGAACTTTTCAGCTTGGGTCAGTAATGACAGGTTTAATTCACTAGGTTTAATTCACTTAGCTATGGCCAAAAGTTGTAAGTTGCCCAGAAACATGTGTCTTTTTTATTTTTGTAAATTTTGCCACTATTAGTTTAGTCAGATTACAGCATCACTTGAATTATATTTGATTTTCATAAAGACTTAGAAAAATATTAAAGTACCCAAATTGCCCAGCTTCGTAGGGGGGATTGGAGTGTCATTTAAAGTTCCTGCATTCAGTCCCACTAACTTTAAAAGGCGTTTTTATTGCAACCCACACAAAAGAGAACACGATGCAATCAAGTTTGAAAACAAAAAATTTAACTCAGGAACTTTCCAGCTTGGGTCAGTAGGTTAGGTTAGGTTAGGTTAGGTTTAATTCACTTAGCTATGGCCAAAAGTTGTAAGTTGCCCAGAAACATGTGTCTTTTTTATTTTTGTAAATTTTGCCACTATTAGTTTAGTCAGATTACAGCATCACTTGAATCATATTTGATTTTTATAAAGACTTAGAAAAATATTAAAGTACCCAAATTGCCCAGCTTCGTAGGGGGGATTGGAGTGTCATTTAAAGTTCCTGCATTCAGTCCCACTAACTTTAAAAGGCGTTTTTATTGCAACCCACACAAAAGAGAACACGATGCAATCAAGTTTGAAAACAAAAAATTTAACTCAGGAACTTTCCAGCTTGGGTCAGTAATGACAGGTTTAATTCACTAGGTTTAATTCACTTAGCTATGGCCAAAAGTTGTAAGTTGCCCAGAAACATGTGTCTTTTTTATTTTTGTAAATTTTGCCACTATTAGTTTAGTCAGATTACAGCATCACTTGAATTATATTTGATTTTCATAAAGACTTAGAAAAATATTAAAGTACCCAAATTGCCCAGCTTCGTAGGGGGGATTGGAGTGTCATTTAAAGTTCCTGCATTCAGTCCCACTAACTTTAAAAGGCGTTTTTATTGCAACCCACACAAAAGAGAACACGATGCAATCAAGTTTGAAAACAAAAAATTTAACTCAGGAACTTTCCAGCTTGGGTCAGTAATGACAGGTTTAATTCACTTAGCTATGGCCAAAAGTTGTAAGTTGCCCAGAAACATGTGTCTTTTTTATTTTTGTAAATTTTGCCACTATTAGTTTAGTCAGATTACAGCATCACTTGAATCATATTTGATTTTCATAAAGACTTAGAAAAATATTAAAGTACCCAAATTGCCCAGCTTCGTAGGGGGGATTGGAGTGTCATTTAAAGTTCCTGCATTCAGTCCCACTAACTTTAAAAGGCGTTTTTATTGCAACCCACACAAAAGAGAACACGATGCAATCAAGTTTGAAAACAAAAAATTTAACTCAGGAACTTTCCAGCTTGGGTCAGTAATGACAGGTTTAATTCACTTAGCTATGGCCAAAAGTTGTAAGTTGCCCAGAAACATGTGTCTTTTTTATTTTTGTAAATTTTGCCACTATTAGTTTAGTCAGATTACAGCATCACTTGAATTATATTTGATTTTCATAAAGACTTAGAAAAATATTAAAGTACCCAAATTGCCCAGCTTCGTAGGGGGGATTGGAGTGTCATTTAAAGTTCCTGCATTCAGTCCCACTAACTTTAAAAGGCGTTTTTATTGCAACCCACACAAAAGAGAACACGATGCAATCAAGTTTGAAAACAAAAAATTTAACTCAGGAACTTTCCAGCTTGGGTCAGGAGGTTAGGTTAGGTTAGGTTAGGTTTAATTCACTTAGCTATGGCCAAAAGTTGTAAGTTGCCCAGAAACATGTGTCTTTTTTATTTTTGTAAATTTTGCCACTATTAGTTTAGTCAGATTACAGCATCACTTGAATCATATTTGATTTTCATGAAGACTTAGAAAAATATTAAAGTACCCAAATTGCCCAGCTTCGTAGGGGGGATTGGAGTGTCATTTAAAGTTCCTGCATTCAGTCCCACTAACTTTAAAAGGCGTTTTTATTGCAACCCACACAAAAGAGAACACGATGCAATCAAGTTTGAAAACAAAAAATTTAACTCAGGAACTTTCCAGCTTGGGTTAGTAATGACAGGTTTAATTCACTAGGTTTAATTCACTTAGCTATGGCCAAAAGTTGTAAGTTGCCCAGAAACATGTGTCTTTTTTATTTTTGTAAATTTTGCCACTATTAGTTTAGTCAGATTACAGCATCACTTGAATTATATTTGATTTTCATGAAGACTTAGAAAAATATTAAAGTACCCAAATTGCCCAGCTTCGTAGGGGGGATTGGAGTGTCATTTAAAGTTCCTGCATTCAGTCCCACTAACTTTAAAAGGCGTTTTTATTGCAACCCACACAAAAGAGAACACGATGCAATCAAGTTTGAAAACAAAAAATTTAACTCAGGAACTTTCCAGCTTGGGTTAGTAATGACAGGTTTAATTCACTAGGTTTAATTCACTTAGCTATGGCCAAAAGTTGTAAGTTGCCCAGAAACATGTGTCTTTTTTATTTTTGTAAATTTTGCCACTATTAGTTTAGTCAGATTACAGCATCACTTGAATTATATTTGATTTTCATAAAGACTTAGAAAAATATTAAAGTACCCAAATTGCCCAGCTTCGTAGGGGGGATTGGAGTGTCATTTAAAGTTCCTGCATTCAGTCCCACTAACTTTAAAAGGCGTTTTTATTGCAACCCACACAAAAGAGAACACGATGCAATCAAGTTTGAAAACAAAAAATTTAACTCAGGAACTTTCCAGCTTGGGTCAGTAATGACAGGTTTAATTCACTTAGCTATGGCCAAAAGTTGTAAGTTGCCCAGAAACATGTGTCTTTTTTATTTTTGTAAATTTTGCCACTATTAGTTTAGTCAGATTACAGCATCACTTGAATCATATTTGATTTTCATAAAGACTTAGAAAAATATTAAAGTACCCAAATTGCCCAGCTTCGTAGGGGGGATTGGAGTGTCATTTAAAGTTCCTGCATTCAGTCCCACTAACTTTAAAAGGCGTTTTTATTGCAACCCACACAAAAGAGAACACGATGCAATCAAGTTTGAAAACAAAAAATTTAACTCAGGAACTTTCCAGCTTGGGTCAGTAATGACAGGTTTAATTCACTTAGCTATGGCCAAAAGTTGTAAGTTGCCCAGAAACATGTGTCTTTTTTATTTTTGTAAATTTTGCCACTATTAGTTTAGTCAGATTACAGCATCACTTGAATCATATTTGATTTTCATAAAGACTTAGAAAAATATTAAAGTACCCAAATTGCCCAGCTTCGTAGGGGGGATTGGAGTGTCATTTAAAGTTCCTGCATTCAGTCCCACTAACTTTAAAAGGCGTTTTTATTGCAACCCACACAAAAGAGAACACGATGCAATCAAGTTTGAAAACAAAAAATTTAACTCAGGAACTTTCCAGCTTGGGTCAGTAATGACAGGTTTAATTCACTTAGCTATGGCCAAAAGTTGTAAGTTGCCCAGTAACATGTGTCTTTTTTATTTTTGTAAATTTTGCCACTATTAGTTTAGTCAGATTACAGCATCACTTGAATCATATTTGATTTTCATAAAGACTTAGAAAAATATTAAAGTACCCAAATTGCCCAGCTTCGTAGGGGGGATTGGAGTGTCATTTAAAGTTCCTGCATTCAGTCCCACTAACTTTAAAAGGCGTTTTTATTGCAACCCACACAAAAGAGAACACGATGCAATCAAGTTTGAAAACAAAAAATTTAACTCAGGAACTTTCCAGCTTGGGTCAGTAATGACAGGTTTAATTCACTTAGCTATGGCCAAAAGTTGTAAGTTGCCCAGAAACATGTGTCTTTTTTATTTTTGTAAATTTTGCCACTATTAGTTTAGTCAGATTACAGCATCACTTGAATCATATTTGATTTTCATAAAGACTTAGAAAAATATTAAAGTACCCAAATTGCCCAGCTTCGTAGGGGGGATTGGAGTGTCATTTAAAGTTCCTGCATTCAGTCCCACTAACTTTAAAAGGCGTTTTTATTGCAACCCACACAAAAGAGAACACGATGCAATCAAGTTTGAAAACAAAAAATTTAACTCAGGAACTTTTCAGCTTGGGTCAGTAATGACAGGTTTAATTCACTAGGTTTAATTCACTTAGCTATGGCCAAAAGTTGTAAGTTGCCCAGAAACATGTGTCTTTTTTATTTTTGTAAATTTTGCCACTATTAGTTTAGTCAGATTACAGCATCACTTGAATTATATTTGATTTTCATAAAGACTTAGAAAAATATTAAAGTACCCAAATTGCCCAGCTTCGTAGGGGGGATTGGAGTGTCATTTAAAGTTCCTGCATTCAGTCCCACTAACTTCAAAAGGCGTTTTTATTGCAACCCACACAAAAGAGAACACGATGCAATCAAGTTTGAAAACAAAAAATTTAACTCAGGAACTTTCCAGCTTGGGTCAGTAGGTTAGGTTAGGTTAGGTTAGGTTTAATTCACTTAGCTATGGCCAAAAGTTGTAAGTTGCCCAGAAACATGTGTCTTTTTTATTTTTGTAAATTTTGCCACTATTAGTTTAGTCAGATTACAGCATCACTTGAATCATATTTGATTTTTATAAAGACTTAGAAAAATATTAAAGTACCCAAATTGCCCAGCTTCGTAGGGGGGATTGGAGTGTCATTTAAAGTTCCTGCATTCAGTCCCACTAACTTTAAAAGGCGTTTTTATTGCAACCCACACAAAAGAGAACACGATGCAATCAAGTTTGAAAACAAAAAATTTAACTCAGGAACTTTCCAGCTTGGGTCAGTAATGACAGGTTTAATTCACTAGGTTTAATTCACTTAGCTATGGCCAAAAGTTGTAAGTTGCCCAGAAACATGTGTCTTTTTTATTTTTGTAAATTTTGCCACTATTAGTTTAGTCAGATTACAGCATCACTTGAATTATATTTGATTTTCATAAAGACTTAGAAAAATATTAAAGTACCCAAATTGCCCAGCTTCGTAGGGGGGATTGGAGTGTCATTTAAAGTTCCTGCATTCAGTCCCACTAACTTTAAAAGGCGTTTTTATTGCAACCCACACAAAAGAGAACACGATGCAATCAAGTTTGAAAACAAAAAATTTAACTCAGGAACTTTCCAGCTTGGGTCAGTAATGACAGGTTTAATTCACTTAGCTATGGCCAAAAGTTGTAAGTTGCCCAGAAACATGTGTCTTTTTTATTTTTGTAAATTTTGCCACTATTAGTTTAGTCAGATTACAGCATCACTTGAATCATATTTGATTTTCATAAAGACTTAGAAAAATATTAAAGTACCCAAATTGCCCAGCTTCGTAGGGGGGATTGGAGTGTCATTTAAAGTTCCTGCATTCAGTCCCACTAACTTTAAAAGGCGTTTTTATTGCAACCCACACAAAAGAGAACACGATGCAATCAAGTTTGAAAACAAAAAATTTAACTCAGGAACTTTCCAGCTTGGGTCAGTAATGACAGGTTTAATTCACTTAGCTATGGCCAAAAGTTGTAAGTTGCCCAGAAACATGTGTCTTTTTTATTTTTGTAAATTTTGCCACTATTAGTTTAGTCAGATTACAGCATCACTTGAATTATATTTGATTTTCATAAAGACTTAGAAAAATATTAAAGTACCCAAATTGCCCAGCTTCGTAGGGGGGATTGGAGTGTCATTTAAAGTTCCTGCATTCAGTCCCACTAACTTTAAAAGGCGTTTTTATTGCAACCCACACAAAAGAGAACACGATGCAATCAAGTTTGAAAACAAAAAATTTAACTCAGGAACTTTCCAGCTTGGGTCAGGAGGTTAGGTTAGGTTAGGTTAGGTTTAATTCACTTAGCTATGGCCAAAAGTTGTAAGTTGCCCAGAAACATGTGTCTTTTTTATTTTTGTAAATTTTGCCACTATTAGTTTAGTCAGATTACAGCATCACTTGAATCATATTTGATTTTTATAAAGACTTAGAAAAATATTAAAGTACCCAAATTGCCCAGCTTCGTAGGGGGGATTGGAGTGTCATTTAAAGTTCCTGCATTCAGTCCCACTAACTTTAAAAGGCGTTTTTATTGCAACCCACACAAAAGAGAACACGATGCAATCAAGTTTGAAAACAAAAAATTTAACTCAGGAACTTTCCAGCTTGGGTCAGTAATGACAGGTTTAATTCACTAGGTTTAATTCACTTAGCTATGGCCAAAAGTTGTAAGTTGCCCAGAAACATGTGTCTTTTTTATTTTTGTAAATTTTGCCACTATTAGTTTAGTCAGATTACAGCATCACTTGAATTATATTTGATTTTCATAAAGACTTAGAAAAATATTAAAGTACCCAAATTGCCCAGCTTCGTAGGGGGGATTGGAGTGTCATTTAAAGTTCCTGCATTCAGTCCCACTAACTTTAAAAGGCGTTTTTATTGCAACCCACACAAAAGAGAACACGATGCAATCAAGTTTGAAAACAAAAAATTTAACTCAGGAACTTTCCAGCTTGGGTCAGTAATGACAGGTTTAATTCACTTAGCTATGGCCAAAAGTTGTAAGTTGCCCAGAAACATGTGTCTTTTTTATTTTTGTAAATTTTGCCACTATTAGTTTAGTCAGATTACAGCATCACTTGAATCATATTTGATTTTCATAAAGACTTAGAAAAATATTAAAGTACCCAAATTGCCCAGCTTCGTAGGGGGGATTGGAGTGTCATTTAAAGTTCCTGCATTCAGTCCCACTAACTTTAAAAGGCGTTTTTATTGCAACCCACACAAAAGAGAACACGATGCAATCAAGTTTGAAAACAAAAAATTTAACTCAGGAACTTTCCAGCTTGGGTCAGTAATGACAGGTTTAATTCACTTAGCTATGGCCAAAAGTTGTAAGTTGCCCAGAAACATGTGTCTTTTTTATTTTTGTAAATTTTGCCACTATTAGTTTAGTCAGATTACAGCATCACTTGAATTATATTTGATTTTCATAAAGACTTAGAAAAATATTAAAGTACCCAAATTGCCCAGCTTCGTAGGGGGGATTGGAGTGTCATTTAAAGTTCCTGCATTCAGTCCCACTAACTTTAAAAGGCGTTTTTATTGCAACCCACACAAAAGAGAACACGATGCAATCAAGTTTGAAAACAAAAAATTTAACTCAGGAACTTTCCAGCTTGGGTCAGTAGGTTAGGTTAGGTTAGGTTAGGTTTAATTCACTTAGCTATGGCCAAAAGTTGTAAGTTGCCCAGAAACATGTGTCTTTTTTATTTTTGTAAATTTTGCCACTATTAGTTTAGTCAGATTACAGCATCACTTGAATCATATTTGATTTTTATAAAGACTTAGAAAAATATTAAAGTACCCAAATTGCCCAGCTTCGTAGGGGGGATTGGAGTGTCATTTAAAGTTCCTGCATTCAGTCCCACTAACTTTAAAAGGCGTTTTTATTGCAACCCACACAAAAGAGAACACGATGCAATCAAGTTTGAAAACAAAAAATTTAACTCAGGAACTTTCCAGCTTGGGTCAGTAATGACAGGTTTAATTCACTAGGTTTAATTCACTTAGCTATGGCCAAAAGTTGTAAGTTGCCCAGAAACATGTGTCTTTTTTATTTTTGTAAATTTTGCCACTATTAGTTTAGTCAGATTACAGCATCACTTGAATTATATTTGATTTTCATAAAGACTTAGAAAAATATTAAAGTACCCAAATTGCCCAGCTTCGTAGGGGGGATTGGAGTGTCATTTAAAGTTCCTGCATTCAGTCCCACTAACTTTAAAAGGCGTTTTTATTGCAACCCACACAAAAGAGAACACGATGCAATCAAGTTTGAAAACAAAAAATTTAACTCAGGAACTTTCCAGCTTGGGTCAGTAATGACAGGTTTAATTCACTTAGCTATGGCCAAAAGTTGTAAGTTGCCCAGAAACATGTGTCTTTTTTATTTTTGTAAATTTTGCCACTATTAGTTTAGTCAGATTACAGCATCACTTGAATCATATTTGATTTTCATAAAGACTTAGAAAAATATTAAAGTACCCAAATTGCCCAGCTTCGTAGGGGGGATTGGAGTGTCATTTAAAGTTCCTGCATTCAGTCCCACTAACTTTAAAAGGCGTTTTTATTGCAACCCACACAAAAGAGAACACGATGCAATCAAGTTTGAAAACAAAAAATTTAACTCAGGAACTTTCCAGCTTGGGTCAGTAATGACAGGTTTAATTCACTTAGCTATGGCCAAAAGTTGTAAGTTGCCCAGTAACATGTGTCTTTTTTATTTTTGTAAATTTTGCCACTATTAGTTTAGTCAGATTACAGCATCACTTGAATCATATTTGATTTTCATAAAGACTTAGAAAAATATTAAAGTACCCAAATTGCCCAGCTTCGTAGGGGGGATTGGAGTGTCATTTAAAGTTCCTGCATTCAGTCCCACTAACTTTAAAAGGCGTTTTTATTGCAACCCACACAAAAGAGAACACGATGCAATCAAGTTTGAAAACAAAAAATTTAACTCAGGAACTTTCCAGCTTGGGTCAGTAATGACAGGTTTAATTCACTTAGCTATGGCCAAAAGTTGTAAGTTGCCCAGTAACATGTGTCTTTTTTATTTTTGTAAATTTTGCCACTATTAGTTTAGTCAGATTACAGCATCACTTGAATCATATTTGATTTTCATAAAGACTTAGAAAAATATTAAAGTACCCAAATTGCCCAGCTTCGTAGGGGGGATTGGAGTGTCATTTAAAGTTCCTGCATTCAGTCCCACTAACTTTAAAAGGCGTTTTTATTGCAACCCACACAAAAGAGAACACGATGCAATCAAGTTTGAAAACAAAAAATTTAACTCAGGAACTTTCCAGCTTGGGTCAGTAATGACAGGTTTAATTCACTTAGCTATGGCCAAAAGTTGTAAGTTGCCCAGAAACATGTGTCTTTTTTATTTTTGTAAATTTTGCCACTATTAGTTTAGTCAGATTACAGCATCACTTGAATCATATTTGATTTTCATAAAGACTTAGAAAAATATTAAAGTACCCAAATTGCCCAGCTTCGTAGGGGGGATTGGAGTGTCATTTAAAGTTCCTGCATTCAGTCCCACTAACTTTAAAAGGCGTTTTTATTGCAACCCACACAAAAGAGAACACGATGCAATCAAGTTTGAAAACAAAAAATTTAACTCAGGAACTTTCCAGCTTGGGTCAGTAATGACAGGTTTAATTCACTAGGTTTAATTCACTTAGCTATGGCCAAAAGTTGTAAGTTGCCCAGAAACATGTGTCTTTTTTATTTTTGTAAATTTTGCCACTATTAGTTTAGTCAGATTACAGCATCACTTGAATTATATTTGATTTTCATAAAGACTTAGAAAAATATTAAAGTACCCAAATTGCCCAGCTTCGTAGGGGGGATTGGAGTGTCATTTAAAGTTCCTGCATTCAGTCCCACTAACTTTAAAAGGCGTTTTTATTGCAACCCACACAAAAGAGAACACGATGCAATCAAGTTTGAAAACAAAAAATTTAACTCAGGAACTTTCCAGCTTGGGTCAGTAGGTTAGGTTAGGTTAGGTTAGGTTTAATTCACTTAGCTATGGCCAAAAGTTGTAAGTTGCCCAGAAACATGTGTCTTTTTTATTTTTGTAAATTTTGCCACTATTAGTTTAGTCAGATTACAGCATCACTTGAATCATATTTGATTTTCATAAAGACTTAGAAAAATATTAAAGTACCCAAATTGCCCAGCTTCGTAGGGGGGATTGGAGTGTCATTTAAAGTTCCTGCATTCAGTCCCACTAACTTTAAAAGGCGTTTTTATTGCAACCCACACAAAAGAGAACACGATGCAATCAAGTTTGAAAACAAGAAATTTAACTCAGGAACTTTCCAGCTTGGGTCAGTAATGACAGGTTTAATTCACTAGGTTTAATTCACTTAGCTATGGCCAAAAGTTGTAAGTTGCCCAGAAACATGTGTCTTTTTTATTTTTGTAAATTTTGCCACTATTAGTTTAGTCAGATTACAGCATCACTTGAATTATATTTGATTTTCATAAAGACTTAGAAAAATATTAAAGTACCCAAATTGCCCAGCTTCGTAGGGGGGATTGGAGTGTCATTTAAAGTTCCTGCATTCAGTCCCACTAACTTTAAAAGGCGTTTTTATTGCAACCCACACAAAAGAGAACACGATGCAATCAAGTTTGAAAACAAAAAATTTAACTCAGGAACTTTCCAGCTTGGGTCAGTAATGACAGGTTTAATTCACTTAGCTATGGCCAAAAGTTGTAAGTTGCCCAGAAACATGTGTCTTTTTTATTTTTGTAAATTTTGCCACTATTAGTTTAGTCAGATTACAGCATCACTTGAATCATATTTGATTTTCATAAAGACTTAGAAAAATATTAAAGTACCCAAATTGCCCAGCTTCGTAGGGGGGATTGGAGTGTCATTTAAAGTTCCTGCATTCAGTCCCACTAACTTTAAAAGGCGTTTTTATTGCAACCCACACAAAAGAGAACACGATGCAATCAAGTTTGAAAACAAAAAATTTAACTCAGGAACTTTCCAGCTTGGGTCAGTAATGACAGGTTTAATTCACTTAGCTATGGCCAAAAGTTGTAAGTTGCCCAGAAACATGTGTCTTTTTTATTTTTGTAAATTTTGCCACTATTAGTTTAGTCAGATTACAGCATCACTTGAATCATATTTGATTTTCATAAAGACTTAGAAAAATATTAAAGTACCCAAATTGCCCAGCTTCGTAGGGGGGATTGGAGTGTCATTTAAAGTTCCTGCATTCAGTCCCACTAACTTTAAAAGGCGTTTTTATTGCAACCCACACAAAAGAAAACACGATGCAATCAAGTTTGAAAACAAAAAATTTAACTCAGGAACTTTCCAGCTTGGGTCAGTAATGACAGGTTTAATTCACTTAGCTATGGCCAAAAGTTGTAAGTTGCCCAGTAACATGTGTCTTTTTTATTTTTGTAAATTTTGCCACTATTAGTTTAGTCAGATTACAGCATCACTTGAATCATATTTGATTTTCATAAAGACTTAGAAAAATATTAAAGTACCCAAATTGCCCAGCTTCGTAGGGGGGATTGGAGTGTCATTTAAAGTTCCTGCATTCAGTCCCACTAACTTTAAAAGGCGTTTTTATTGCAACCCACACAAAAGAGAACACGATGCAATCAAGTTTGAAAACAAAAAATTTAACTCAGGAACTTTCCAGCTTGGGTCAGTAATGACAGGTTTAATTCACTTAGCTATGGCCAAAAGTTGTAAGTTGCCCAGAAACATGTGTCTTTTTTATTTTTGTAAATTTTGCCACTATTAGTTTAGTCAGATTACAGCATCACTTGAATCATATTTGATTTTCATAAAGACTTAGAAAAATATTAAAGTACCCAAATTGCCCAGCTTCGTAGGGGGGATTGGAGTGTCATTTAAAGTTCCTGCATTCAGTCCCACTAACTTTAAAAGGCGTTTTTATTGCAACCCACACAAAAGAGAACACGATGCAATCAAGTTTGAAAACAAAAAATTTAACTCAGGAACTTTCCAGCTTGGGTCAGTAATGACAGGTTTAATTCACTAGGTTTAATTCACTTAGCTATGGCCAAAAGTTGTAAGTTGCCCAGAAACATGTGTCTTTTTTATTTTTGTAAATTTTGCCACTATTAGTTTAGTCAGATTACAGCATCACTTGAATTATATTAGATTTTCATAAAGACTTAGAAAAATATTAAAGTACCCAAATTGCCCAGCTTCGTAGGGGGGATTGGAGTGTCATTTAAAGTTCCTGCATTCAGTCCCACTAACTTTAAAAGGCGTTTTTATTGCAACCCACACAAAAGAGAACACGATGCAATCAAGTTTGAAAACAAAAAATTTAACTCAGGAACTTTCCAGCTTGGGTCAGTAGGTTAGGTTAGGTTAGGTTAGGTTTAATTCACTTAGCTATGGCCAAAAGTTGTAAGTTGCCCAGAAACATGTGTCTTTTTTATTTTTGTAAATTTTGCCACTATTAGTTTAGTCAGATTACAGCATCACTTGAATCATATTTGATTTTTATAAAGACTTAGAAAAATATTAAAGTACCCAAATTGCCCAGCTTCGTAGGGGGGATTGGAGTGTCATTTAAAGTTCCTGCATTCAGTCCCACTAACTTTAAAAGGCGTTTTTATTGCAACCCACACAAAAGAGAACACGATGCAATCAAGTTTGAAAACAAAAAATTTAACTCAGGAACTTTCCAGCTTGGGTCAGTAATGACAGGTTTAATTCACTAGGTTTAATTCACTTAGCTATGGCCAAAAGTTGTAAGTTGCCCAGAAACATGTGTCTTTTTTATTTTTGTAAATTTTGCCACTATTAGTTTAGTCAGATTACAGCATCACTTGAATTATATTTGATTTTCATAAAGACTTAGAAAAATATTAAAGTACCCAAATTGCCCAGCTTCGTAGGGGGGATTGGAGTGTCATTTAAAGTTCCTGCATTCAGTCCCACTAACTTTAAAAGGCGTTTTTATTGCAACCCACACAAAAGAGAACACGATGCAATCAAGTTTGAAAACAAAAAATTTAACTCAGGAACTTTCCAGCTTGGGTCAGTAATGACAGGTTTAATTCACTTAGCTATGGCCAAAAGTTGTAAGTTGCCCAGAAACATGTGTCTTTTTTATTTTTGTAAATTTTGCCACTATTAGTTTAGTCAGATTACAGCATCACTTGAATCATATTTGATTTTCATAAAGACTTAGAAAAATATTAAAGTACCCAAATTGCCCAGCTTCGTAGGGGGGATTGGAGTGTCATTTAAAGTTCCTGCATTCAGTCCCACTAACTTTAAAAGGCGTTTTTATTGCAACCCACACAAAAGAGAACACGATGCAATCAAGTTTGAAAACAAAAAATTTAACTCAGGAACTTTCCAGCTTGGGTCAGTAATGACAGGTTTAATTCACTTAGCTATGGCCAAAAGTTGTAAGTTGCCCAGAAACATGTGTCTTTTTTATTTTTGTAAATTTTGCCACTATTAGTTTAGTCAGATTACAGCATCACTTGAATCATATTTGATTTTCATAAAGACTTAGAAAAATATTAAAGTACCCAAATTGCCCAGCTTCGTAGGGGGGATTGGAGTGTCATTTAAAGTTCCTGCATTCAGTCCCACTAACTTTAAAAGGCGTTTTTATTGCAACCCACACAAAAGAGAACACGATGCAATCAAGTTTGAAAACAAAAAATTTAACTCAGGAACTTTCCAGCTTGGGTCAGTAATGACAGGTTTAATTCACTTAGCTATGGCCAAAAGTTGTAAGTTGCCCAGTAACATGTGTCTTTTTTATTTTTGTAAATTTTGCCACTATTAGTTTAGTCAGATTACAGCATCACTTGAATCATATTTGATTTTCATAAAGACTTAGAAAAATATTAAAGTACCCAAATTGCCCAGCTTCGTAGGGGGGATTGGAGTGTCATTTAAAGTTCCTGCATTCAGTCCCACTAACTTTAAAAGGCGTTTTTATTGCAACCCACACAAAAGAGAACACGATGCAATCAAGTTTGAAAACAAGAAATTTAACTCAGGAACTTTCCAGCTTGGGTCAGTAATGACAGGTTTAATTCACTTAGCTATGGCCAAAAGTTGTAAGTTGCCCAGAAACATGTGTCTTTTTTATTTTTGTAAATTTTGCCACTATTAGTTTAGTCAGATTACAGCATCACTTGAATCATATTTGATTTTCATAAAGACTTAGAAAAATATTAAAGTACCCAAATTGCCCAGCTTCGTAGGGGGGATTGGAGTGTCATTTAAAGTTCCTGCATTCAGTCCCACTAACTTTAAAAGGCGTTTTTATTGCAACCCACACAAAAGAGAACACGATGCAATCAAGTTTGAAAACAAAAAATTTAACTCAGGAACTTTCCAGCTTGGGTCAGTAATGACAGGTTTAATTCACTTAGCTATGGCCAAAAGTTGTAAGTTGCCCAGAAACATGTGTCTTTTTTATTTTTGTAAATTTTGCCACTATTAGTTTAGTCAGATTACAGCATCACTTGAATCATATTTGATTTTCATAAAGACTTAGAAAAATATTAAAGTACCCAAATTGCCCAGCTTCGTAGGGGGGATTGGAGTGTCATTTAAAGTTCCTGCATTCAGTCCCACTAACTTTAAAAGGCGTTTTTATTGCAACCCACACAAAAGAGAACACGATGCAATCAAGTTTGAAAACAAAAAATTTAACTCAGGAACTTTCCAGCTTGGGTCAGTAATGACAGGTTTAATTCACTAGGTTTAATTCACTTAGCTATGGCCAAAAGTTGTAAGTTGCCCAGAAACATGTGTCTTTTTTATTTTTGTAAATTTTGCCACTATTAGTTTAGTCAGATTACAGCATCACTTGAATTATATTTGATTTTCATGAAGACTTAGAAAAATATTAAAGTACCCAAATTGCCCAGCTTCGTAGGGGGGATTGGAGTGTCATTTAAAGTTCCTGCATTCAGTCCCACTAACTTTAAAAGGCGTTTTTATTGCAACCCACACAAAAGAGAACACGATGCAATCAAGTTTGAAAACAAAAAATTTAACTCAGGAACTTTCCAGCTTGGGTCAGTAGGTTAGGTTAGGTTAGGTTAGGTTTAATTCACTTAGCTATGGCCAAAAGTTGTAAGTTGCCCAGAAACATGTGTCTTTTTTATTTTTGTAAATTTTGCCACTATTAGTTTAGTCAGATTACAGCATCACTTGAATCATATTTGATTTTTATAAAGACTTAGAAAAATATTAAAGTACCCAAATTGCCCAGCTTCGTAGGGGGGATTGGAGTGTCATTTAAAGTTCCTGCATTCAGTCCCACTAACTTTAAAAGGCGTTTTTATTGCAACCCACACAAAAGAGAACACGATGCAATCAAGTTTGAAAACAAAAAATTTAACTCAGGAACTTTCCAGCTTGGGTCAGTAATGACAGGTTTAATTCACTAGGTTTAATTCACTTAGCTATGGCCAAAAGTTGTAAGTTGCCCAGAAACATGTGTCTTTTTTATTTTTGTAAATTTTGCCACTATTAGTTTAGTCAGATTACAGCATCACTTGAATTATATTTGATTTTCATAAAGACTTAGAAAAATATTAAAGTACCCAAATTGCCCAGCTTCGTAGGGGGGATTGGAGTGTCATTTAAAGTTCCTGCATTCAGTCCCACTAACTTTAAAAGGCGTTTTTATTGCAACCCACACAAAAGAGAACACGATGCAATCAAGTTTGAAAACAAAAAATTTAACTCAGGAACTTTCCAGCTTGGGTCAGTAATGACAGGTTTAATTCACTTAGCTATGGCCAAAAGTTGTAAGTTGCCCAGAAACATGTGTCTTTTTTATTTTTGTAAATTTTGCCACTATTAGTTTAGTAAGATTACAGCATCACTTGAATCATATTTGATTTTCATAAAGACTTAGAAAAATATTAAAGTACCCAAATTGCCCAGCTTCGTAGGGGGGATTGGAGTGTCATTTAAAGTTCCTGCATTCAGTCCCACTAACTTTAAAAGGCGTTTTTATTGCAACCCACACAAAAGAGAACACGATGCAATCAAGTTTGAAAACAAAAAATTTAACTTAGGAACTTTCCAGCTTGGGTCAGTAATGACAGGTTTAATTCACTTAGCTATGGCCAAAAGTTGTAAGTTGCCCAGAAACATGTGTCTTTTTTATTTTTGTAAATTTTGCCACTATTAGTTTAGTCAGATTACAGCATCACTTGAATCATATTTGATTTTCATAAAGACTTAGAAAAATATTAAAGTACCCAAATTGCCCAGCTTCGTAGGGGGGATTGGAGTGTCATTTAAAGTTCCTGCATTCAGTCCCACTAACTTTAAAAGGCGTTTTTATTGCAACCCACACAAAAGAGAACACGATGCAATCAAGTTTGAAAACAAAAAATTTAACTCAGGAACTTTCCAGCTTGGGTCAGTAATGACAGGTTTAATTCACTTAGCTATGGCCAAAAGTTGTAAGTTGCCCAGTAACATGTGTCTTTTTTATTTTTGTAAATTTTGCCACTATTAGTTTAGTCAGATTACAGCATCACTTGAATCATATTTGATTTTCATAAAGACTTAGAAAAATATTAAAGTACCCAAATTGCCCAGCTTCGTAGGGGGGATTGGAGTGTCATTTAAAGTTCCTGCATTCAGTCCCACTAACTTTAAAAGGCGTTTTTATTGCAACCCACACAAAAGAGAACACGATGCAATCAAGTTTGAAAACAAAAAATTTAACTCAGGAACTTTCCAGCTTGGGTCAGTAATGACAGGTTTAATTCACTTAGCTATGGCCAAAAGTTGTAAGTTGCCCAGAAACATGTGTCTTTTTTATTTTTGTAAATTTTGCCACTATTAGTTTAGTCAGATTACAGCATCACTTGAATCATATTTGATTTTCATAAAGACTTAGAAAAATATTAAAGTACCCAAATTGCCCAGCTTCGTAGGGGGGATTGGAGTGTCATTTAAAGTTCCTGCATTCAGTCCCACTAACTTTAAAAGGCGTTTTTATTGCAACCCACACAAAAGAGAACACGATGCAATCAAGTTTGAAAACAAAAAATTTAACTCAGGAACTTTTCAGCTTGGGTCAGTAATGACAGGTTTAATTCACTAGGTTTAATTCACTTAGCTATGGCCAAAAGTTGTAAGTTGCCCAGAAACATGTGTCTTTTTTATTTTTGTAAATTTTGCCACTATTAGTTTAGTCAGATTACAGCATCACTTGAATTATATTTGATTTTCATAAAGACTTAGAAAAATATTAAAGTACCCAAATTGCCCAGCTTCGTAGGGGGGATTGGAGTGTCATTTAAAGTTCCTGCATTCAGTCCCACTAACTTTAAAAGGCGTTTTTATTGCAACCCACACAAAAGAGAACACGATGCAATCAAGTTTGAAAACAAAAAATTTAACTCAGGAACTTTCCAGCTTGGGTCAGTAGGTTAGGTTAGGTTAGGTTAGGTTTAATTCACTTAGCTATGGCCAAAAGTTGTAAGTTGCCCAGAAACATGTGTCTTTTTTATTTTTGTAAATTTTGCCACTATTAGTTTAGTCAGATTACAGCATCACTTGAATCATATTTGATTTTTATAAAGACTTAGAAAAATATTAAAGTACCCAAATTGCCCAGCTTCGTAGGGGGGATTGGAGTGTCATTTAAAGTTCCTGCATTCAGTCCCACTAACTTTAAAAGGCGTTTTTATTGCAACCCACACAAAAGAGAACACGATGCAATCAAGTTTAAAAACAAAAAATTTAACTCAGGAACTTTCCAGCTTGGGTCAGTAATGACAGGTTTAATTCACTAGGTTTAATTCACTTAGCTATGGCCAAAAGTTGTAAGTTGCCCAGAAACATGTGTCTTTTTTATTTTTGTAAATTTTGCCACTATTAGTTTAGTCAGATTACAGCATCACTTGAATTATATTTGATTTTCATAAAGACTTAGAAAAATATTAAAGTACCCAAATTGCCCAGCTTCGTAGGGGGGATTGGAGTGTCATTTAAAGTTCCTGCATTCAGTCCCACTAACTTTAAAAGGCGTTTTTATTGCAACCCACACAAAAGAGAACACGATGCAATCAAGTTTGAAAACAAAAAATTTAACTCAGGAACTTTCCAGCTTGGGTCAGTAATGACAGGTTTAATTCACTTAGCTATGGCCAAAAGTTGTAAGTTGCCCAGAAACATGTGTCTTTTTTATTTTTGTAAATTTTGCCACTATTAGTTTAGTCAGATTACAGCATCACTTGAATCATATTTGATTTTCATAAAGACTTAGAAAAATATTAAAGTACCCAAATTGCCCAGCTTCGTAGGGGGGATTGGAGTGTCATTTAAAGTTCCTGCATTCAGTCCCACTAACTTTAAAAGGCGTTTTTATTGCAACCCACACAAAAGAGAACACGATGCAATCAAGTTTGAAAACAAAAAATTTAACTCAGGAACTTTCCAGCTTGGGTCAGTAATGACAGGTTTAATTCACTTAGCTATGGCCAAAAGTTGTAAGTTGCCCAGAAACATGTGTCTTTTTTATTTTTGTAAATTTTGCCACTATTAGTTTAGTCAGATTACAGCATCACTTGAATCATATTTGATTTTCATAAAGACTTAGAAAAATATTAAAGTACCCAAATTGCCCAGCTTCGTAGGGGGGATTGGAGTGTCATTTAAAGTTCCTGCATTCAGTCCCACTAACTTTAAAAGGCGTTTTTATTGCAACCCACACAAAAGAGAACACGATGCAATCAAGTTTGAAAACAAAAAATTTAACTCAGGAACTTTCCAGCTTGGGTCAGTAATGACAGGTTTAATTCACTTAGCTATGGCCAAAAGTTGTAAGTTGCCCAGTAACATGTGTCTTTTTTATTTTTGTAAATTTTGCCACTATTAGTTTAGTCAGATTACAGCATCACTTGAATCATATTTGATTTTCATAAAGACTTAGAAAAATATTAAAGTACCCAAATTGCCCAGCTTCGTAGGGGGGATTGGAGTGTCATTTAAAGTTCCTGCATTCAGTCCCACTAACTTTAAAAGGCGTTTTTATTGCAACCCACACAAAAGAGAACACGATGCAATCAAGTTTGAAAACAAAAAATTTAACTCAGGAACTTTCCAGCTTGGGTCAGTAATGACAGGTTTAATTCACTTAGCTATGGCCAAAAGTTGTAAGTTGCCCAGAAACATGTGTCTTTTTTATTTTTGTAAATTTTGCCACTATTAGTTTAGTCAGATTACAGCATCACTTGAATCATATTTGATTTTCATAAAGACTTAGAAAAATATTAAAGTACCCAAATTGCCCAGCTTCGTAGGGGGGATTGGAGTGTCATTTAAAGTTCCTGCATTCAGTCCCACTAACTTTAAAAGGCGTTTTTATTGCAACCCACACAAAAGAGAACACGATGCAATCAAGTTTGAAAACAAAAAATTTAACTCAGGAACTTTCCAGCTTGGGTCAGTAATGACAGGTTTAATTCACTAGGTTTAATTCACTTAGCTATGGCCAAAAGTTGTAAGTTGCCCAGAAACATGTGTCTTTTTTATTTTTGTAAATTTTGCCACTATTAGTTTAGTCAGATTACAGCATCACTTGAATTATATTTGATTTTCATAAAGACTTAGAAAAATATTAAAGTACCCAAATTGCCCAGCTTCGTAGGGGGGATTGGAGTGTCATTTAAAGTTCCTGCATTCAGTCCCACTAACTTTAAAAGGCGTTTTTATTGCAACCCACACAAAAGAGAACACGATGCAATCAAGTTTGAAAACAAAAAATTTAACTCAGGAACTTTCCAGCTTGGGTCAGTAGGTTAGGTTAGGTTAGGTTAGGTTTAATTCACTTAGCTATGGCCAAAAGTTGTAAGTTGCCCAGAAACATGTGTCTTTTTTATTTTTGTAAATTTTGCCACTATTAGTTTAGTCAGATTACAGCATCACTTGAATCATATTTGATTTTTATAAAGACTTAGAAAAATATTAAAGTACCCAAATTGCCCAGCTTCGTAGGGGGGATTGGAGTGTCATTTAAAGTTCCTGCATTCAGTCCCACTAACTTTAAAAGGCGTTTTTATTGCAACCCACACAAAAGAGAACACGATGCAATCAAGTTTGAAAACAAAAAATTTAACTCAGGAACTTTCCAGCTTGGGTCAGTAATGACAGGTTTAATTCACTAGGTTTAATTCACTTAGCTATGGCCAAAAGTTGTAAGTTGCCCAGAAACATGTGTCTTTTTTATTTTTGTAAATTTTGCCACTATTAGTTTAGTCAGATTACAGCATCACTTGAATTATATTTGATTTTCATAAAGACTTAGAAAAATATTAAAGTACCCAAATTGCCCAGCTTCGTAGGGGGGATTGGAGTGTCATTTAAAGTTCCTGCATTCAGTCCCACTAACTTTAAAAGGCGTTTTTATTGCAACCCACACAAAAGAGAACACGATGCAATCAAGTTTGAAAACAAAAAATTTAACTCAGGAACTTTCCAGCTTGGGTCAGTAATGACAGGTTTAATTCACTTAGCTATGGCCAAAAGTTGTAAGTTGCCCAGAAACATGTGTCTTTTTTATTTTTGTAAATTTTGCCACTATTAGTTTAGTCAGATTACAGCATCACTTGAATCATATTTGATTTTCATAAAGACTTAGAAAAATATTAAAGTACCCAAATTGCCCAGCTTCGTAGGGGGGATTGGAGTGTCATTTAAAGTTCCTGCATTCAGTCCCACTAACTTTAAAAGGCGTTTTTATTGCAACCCACACAAAAGAGAACACGATGCAATCAAGTTTGAAAACAAAAAATTTAACTCAGGAACTTTCCAGCTTGGGTCAGTAATGACAGGTTTAATTCACTTAGCTATGGCCAAAAGTTGTAAGTTGCCCAGTAACATGTGTCTTTTTTATTTTTGTAAATTTTGCCACTATTAGTTTAGTCAGATTACAGCATCACTTGAATCATATTTGATTTTCATAAAGACTTAGAAAAATATTAAAGTACCCAAATTGCCCAGCTTCGTAGGGGGGATTGGAGTGTCATTTAAAGTTCCTGCATTCAGTCCCACTAACTTTAAAAGGCGTTTTTATTGCAACCCACACAAAAGAGAACACGATGCAATCAAGTTTGAAAACAAAAAATTTAACTCAGGAACTTTCCAGCTTGGGTCAGTAATGACAGGTTTAATTCACTTAGCTATGGCCAAAAGTTGTAAGTTGCCCAGAAACATGTGTATTTTTTATTTTTGTAAATTTTGCCACTATTAGTTTAGTCAGATTACAGCATCACTTGAATCATATTTGATTTTCATAAAGACTTAGAAAAATATTAAAGTACCCAAATTGCCCAGCTTCGTAGGGGGGATTGGAGTGTCATTTAAAGTTCCTGCATTCAGTCCCACTAACTTTAAAAGGCGTTTTTATTGCAACCCACACAAAAGAGAACACGATGCAATCAAGTTTGAAAACAAAAAATTTAACTCAGGAACTTTCCAGCTTGGGTCAGTAATGACAGGTTTAATTCACTTAGCTATGGCCAAAAGTTGTAAGTTGCCCAGTAACATGTGTCTTTTTTATTTTTGTAAATTTTGCCACTATTAGTTTAGTCAGATTACAGCATCACTTGAATTATATTTGATTTTCATGAAGACTTAGAAAAATATTAAAGTACCCAAATTGCCCAGCTTCGTAGGGGGGATTGGAGTGTCATTTAAAGTTCCTGCATTCAGTCCCACTAACTTTAAAAGGCGTTTTTATTGCAACCCACACAAAAGAGAACACGATGCAATCAAGTTTGAAAACAAAAAATTTAACTCAGGAACTTTCCAGCTTGGGTCAGTAATGACAGGTTTAATTCACTTAGCTATGGCCAAAAGTTGTAAGTTGCCCAGTAACATGTGTCTTTTTTATTTTTGTAAATTTTGCCACTATTAGTTTAGTCAGATTACAGCATCACTTGAATCATATTTGATTTTCATAAAGACTTAGAAAAATATTAAAGTACCCAAATTGCCCAGCTTCGTAGGGGGGATTGGAGTGTCATTTAAAGTTCCTGCATTCAGTCCCACTAACTTTAAAAGGCGTTTTTATTGCAACCCACACAAAAGAGAACACGATGCAATCAAGTTTGAAAACAAAAAATTTAACTCAGGAACTTTCCAGCTTGGGTCAGTAATGACAGGTTTAATTCACTTAGCTATGGCCAAAAGTTGTAAGTTGCCCAGAAACATGTGTCTTTTTTATTTTTGTAAATTTTGCCACTATTAGTTTAGTCAGATTACAGCATCACTTGAATCATATTTGATTTTCATAAAGACTTAGAAAAATATTAAAGTACCCAAATTGCCCAGCTTCGTAGGGGGGATTGGAGTGTCATTTAAAGTTCCTGCATTCAGTCCCACTAACTTTAAAAGGCGTTTTTATTGCAACCCACACAAAAGAGAACACGATGCAATCAAGTTTGAAAACAAAAAATTTAACTCAGGAACTTTCCAGCTTGGCTCAGTAATGACAGGTTTAATTCACTAGGTTTAATTCACTTAGCTATGGCCAAAAGTTGTAAGTTGCCCAGAAACATGTGTCTTTTTTATTTTTGTAAATTTTGCCACTATTAGTTTAGTCAGATTACAGCATCACTTGAATTATATTTGATTTTCATAAAGACTTAGAAAAATATTTAGGTTAGGTTAGGTTAGGTTAGGTTAGGTTTAATTCACTTAGCTATGGCCAAAAGTTGTAAGTTGCCCAGTAACATGTGTCTTTTTTATTTTTGTAAATTTTGCCACTATTAGTTTAGTCAGATTACAGCATCACTTGAATCATATTTGATTTTCATAAAGACTTAGAAAAATATTAAAGTACCCAAATTGCCCAGCTTCGTAGGGGGGATTGGAGTGTCATTTAAAGTTCCTGCATTCAGTCCCACTAACTTTAAAAGGCGTTTTTATTGCAACCCACACAAAAGAGAACACGATGCAATCAAGTTTGAAAACAAAAAATTTAACTCAGGAACTTTCCAGCTTGGGTCAGTAATGACAGGTTTAATTCACTTAGCTATGGCCAAAAGTTGTAAGTTGCCCAGAAACATGTGTCTTTTTTATTTTTGTAAATTTTGCCACTATTAGTTTAGTCAGATTACAGCATCACTTGAATCATATTTGATTTTCATAAAGACTTAGAAAAATATTAAAGTACCCAAATTGCCCAGCTTCGTAGGGGGGATTGGAGTGTCATTTAAAGTTCCTGCATTCAGTCCCACTAATTATAAAAGGCGTTTTTATTGCAACCCACACAAAAGAGAACACGATGCAATCAAGTTTGAAAACAAAAAATTTAACTCAGGAACTTTCCAGCTTGGGTCAGTAATGACAGGTTTAATTCACTTAGCTATGGCCAAAAGTTGTAAGTTGCCCAGTAACATGTGTCTTTTTTATTTTTGTAAATTTTGCCACTATTAGTTTAGTCAGATTACAGCATCACTTGAATCATATTTGATTTTCATAAAGACTTAGAAAAATATTAAAGTACCCAAATTGCCCAGCTTCGTAGGGGGGATTGGAGTGTCATTTAAAGTTCCTGCATTCAGTCCCACTAACTTTAAAAGGCGTTTTTATTGCAACCCACACAAAAGAGAACACGATGCAATCAAGTTTGAAAACAAAAAATTTAACTCAGGAACTTTCCAGCTTGGGTCAGTAATGACAGGTTTAATTCACTTAGCTATGGCCAAAAGTTGTAAGTTGCCCAGTAACATGTGTCTTTTTTATTTTTGTAAATTTTGCCACTATTAGTTTAGTCAGATTACAGCATCACTTGAATCATATTTGATTTTCATAAAGACTTAGAAAAATATTAAAGTACCCAAATTGCCCAGCTTCGTAGGGGGGATTGGAGTGTCATTTAAAGTTCCTGCATTCAGTCCCACTAATTATAAAAGGCG
>CATKUY010000117.1:0-2500 GCA_949802685.1 Dicyrtomina minuta | reverse complement strand
TCTTGGTTGCAGTCCTTATTGTAGCTCAACGTCGGTATCCTCTAAACAAGTTTAGCCGAGCAACAACGAACCCTCTGAATACCCAGCTAGAAACACAAGAAGTAAAAACATTGTTGCTAGAGAAATTAGACGTGAAAAATTTCAGAAAATTGGGTACGCAGCTCCCGTATCCTAAATCGTATACCTAAATTGGCCTCTAAATCATAAAAAACTTAAACGAATACAAAAAATTGTGCACATTTATTCACTTGTGATTTATTATTACCTCTTTTGAAGCTGAATTTTTTTGCTCATATTTATATTGCTGACTATTGCGTGCTGCGTTGTATTGTGAAATAAAATAAATATATCTGTGATACTGATAGGTTTTATTCACTTAGCTATGGCAAAAAGTTGTAAGTTGCCTAGAAACATGTGTCGTTTTTATTTTTGTAAATTTTACTATTATTAGTAGGATTTAATTCCTTTAGCTATGACCAAAAGTTGTAAGTTGCGCTGCAACATGTGTCTTTTTTATTTTTGTAAATTTTGATACTATTAGTTTAGTCAGATAACAGCATCACTGGAATCATATTAGATTTTTGTAAAGACTTAGAAAAATATTAAAGTACCCAAATTGCCCAGCTTCGTAGGGGGGATTGGAGTGTCATTTAAAGTTCCTGCATTCAGTCCCACTAACTTTAAAAGGCGTTTTTATTGCAACCCACACAAAAGAGAACACGATGCAATCAAGTTTGAAAACAAAAAATTTAACTCAGGAACTTTCCAGCTTGGGTCAGTAATGACAGGTTTAATTCACTAGGTTTAATTCACTTAGCTATGGCCAAAAGTTGTAAGTTGCCCAGAAACATGTGTCTTTTTTATTTTTGTAAATTTTGCCACTATTAGTTTAGTCAGATTACAGCATCACTTGAATCATATTTGATTAGGTTAGGTTAGGTTAGGTTAGGTTAGGTTAGGTTAGGTTAGGTTAGGTTAGGTTAGGTTAGGTTAGGTTAGGTTAGGTTAGGTTAGGTTAGGTTAGGTTAGGTTAGGTTAGGTTAGGTTAGGTTAGGTTAGGTTAGGTTAGGTTAGGTTAGGTTAGGTTAGGTTAGGTTAGGTTAGGTTAGGTTAGGTTAGGTTAGGTTAGGTTAGGTTAGGTTAGGTTAGGTTAGGTTAGGTTAGGTTAGGTTAGGTTAGGTTAGGTTAGGTTAGGTTAGGTTAGGTTAGGTTAGGTTAGGTTAGGTTAGGTTAGGTTAGGTTAGGTTAGGTTAGGTTAGGTTAGGTTAGGTTAGGTTAGGTTAGGTTAGGTTAGGTTAGGTTAGGTTAGGTTAGGTTAGGTTAGGTTAGGTTAGGTTAGGTTAGGTTAGGTTAGGTTAGGTTAGGTTAGGTTAGGTTAGGTTAGGTTAGGTTAGGTTAGGTTAGGTTAGGTTAGGTTAGGTTAGGTTAGGTTAGGTTAGGTTAGGTTAGGTTAGGTTAGGTTAGGTTAGGTTAGGTTAGGTTAGGTTAGGTTAGGTTAGGTTAGGTTAGGTTAGGTTAGGTTAGGTTAGGTTAGGTTAGGTTAGGTTAGGTTAGGTTAGGTTAGGTTAGGTTAGGTTAGGTTAGGTTAGGTTAGGTTAGGTTAGGTTAGGTTAGGTTAGGTTAGGTTAGGTTAGGTTAGGTTAGGTTAGGTTAGGTTAGGTTAGGTTAGGTTAGGTTAGGTTAGGTTAGGTTAGGTTAGGTTAGGTTAGGTTAGGTTAGGTTAGGTTAGGTTAGGTTAGGTTAGGTTAGGTTAGGTTAGGTTAGGTTAGGTTAGGTTAGGTTAGGTTAGGTTAGGTTAGGTTAGGTTAGGTTAGGTTAGGTTAGGTTAGGTTAGGTTAGGTTAGGTTAGGTTAGGTTAGGTTAGGTTAGGTTAGGTTAGGTTAGGTTAGGTTAGGTTAGGTTAGGTTAGGTTAGGTTAGGTTAGGTTAGGTTAGGTTAGGTTAGGTTAGGTTAGGTTAGGTTAGGTTAGGTTAGGTTAGGTTAGGTTAGGTTAGGTTAGGTTAGGTTAGGTTAGGTTAGGTTAGGTTAGGTTAGGTTAGGTTAGGTTAGGTTAGGTTAGGTTAGGTTAGGTTAGGTTAGGTTAGGTTAGGTTAGGTTAGGTTAGGTTAGGTTAGGTTAGGTTAGGTTAGGTTAGGTTAGGTTAGGTTAGGTTAGGTTAGGTTAGGTTAGGTTAGGTTAGGTTAGGTTAGGTTAGGTTAGGTTAGGTTAGGTTAGGTTAGGTTAGGTTAGGTTAGGTTAGGTTAGGTTAGGTTAGGTTAGGTTAGGTTAGGTTAGGTTAGGTTAGGTTAGGTTAGGTTAGGTTGGTTAGGTTAGGTTAGGTTAGGTTAGGTTAGGTTAGGTTTGGTTAGGTTAGGTTAGTTAGGTTAGGTTAGGTTAGGTTAGGTTAGGTTAGGTTAGGTTGGTTAGGTGGTTAGGTTAGGTTAGGTTAGGTTAGGTTAGGTTAGGTTAGGTTAGGTTAGGTTAGGTTAGGTTAGGTTAGGTTAGGTTAGGTTAGGTTAGG
>CATKUY010000116.1:0-15358 GCA_949802685.1 Dicyrtomina minuta | reverse complement strand
TAGTGATTTTTCCAAACTTAAATTGCTTAGGAAAATAAATTATGATTCATTTGCAATTCAGCGAAGACTATTTATTTAAAAGCAATAATATTTATTATCGAAATAATATGCGAAACATGCTCACCTAGAACTTGGAACCATTTGGCATGTCGAAGAGCGGCCAAAGCATCTACGCCTTTCTTCTTGTCCAAACGATCAGGGTCATCCTTTACCTGATTTGCTGTGGCCTCTGCACTTGAACATATTTATACAGAAAATTTAAAATCATCAGATCAGGAGGTTATGTTTTATTTTATTTTAAATTAAAAAATCACGACGAAGCCACCCTCACAACTTTTGTTTTCGTATTAATACTTTGTACATAATTATTAATACGAATAGTAATGGGGCAGCGTGGATAACTTGGATTGCTATAAGAGAACAAACAGAGTACACCAAATACGATACAAGAAAAATATGTCTGACAATATAATGAGTCTAAAATGTCTAACTAGTAAGGTGTTGGCTATGGTGGTTTTGTACCCTATTTTAGTTCAGTTTCTTTTAAAAATATTATAACTACAAAACTAGGAGCAGCAGAAAGCAAAACCGCCAAGTAGTAAAGAAGGAAAGGAACCATTTCACTGCATGCCTTCCCGGTACAGATAGGAACTGGCCGTGCCTTCATCTTTTCCTGTAGGAAGCTAGGAGCCATTCGCGGAGGCTGCATACGAACGAAAAATCAACTGCATTAACCTTACTACATTCCCTGCGTCCTGCGTATGCGTTCCCATTCCACTTTGAGCTTTTATTTTCACCTAAAGGGCCATTCATTAACCAAGCATTTTCCCTATCATTTTCCGTTTGTGATCAACTGCCAGTCATAGCGGCAGTTGCTTTCCCATTCATCTTTAGCCCATGAAAGACGAGTGAGAGCAAAATTAACTGACACTGCACTGGGAAAATTAAAACATTGAATTATTAACCATAATTAATTTTTATTGTCAAATATCTCATTTGTTTGCTTACATTTTTTTACAAAATTTACTGCTATTATCTAACCGCTAAGAATTCGAGGAAGAATACACGCGATTGATCAGGGATTGAAATCAAAGACGGAAGATTTGACTTTCAGGATGCAGTGCCATGAGCAGGAAACCTCGGAGCAGGTTACGCGTCGTAGTATAGAGATTCAGGAAGTTGATGGGCGTCTCCAGCAAGTTAGTTTTTCCAGTTCAAAAATTTTCTGGTCCATAAAAAATAGTTCCGTTTTAAATACACTTAATTATATAACCATCCATCAAAAGTTTCAAATCTTGACTGAACTTATTGATAACTGATTATCAATAAAAATCGTTCAAAGTATCACTGTCAACGTTTTACTTGCCTGCAAGATGTACTTACTTCGAAAACGAATTTGCTGACACGATTATTGTGTTATAGGAACATGAATCAAAACTTCAGCAAAGTATTCAAGAATTACGAGCAGAGTACGAAGCTCAGCAGAGGGCCAACAAGGAAGAGTTGGATAGTTTCTACGAGCAAAAAAATTCGGATTTAAAAGCTCAATTTAAGCGTCTACAGATCTCATCTGCGTCCAAGGAAGAAGAATTAGCAGCCTTGTCTGCAAGATGCGACACACAAACTCGTCAAATTTCAAGTATTGAAACGGAAAGGAAGATCCTTCTGAGTAAAATCAAAGATTTGGAGAAGAAAATTGATGTTGATCAAGCCCGATTCGTGGGTCTCCTCAGTGATCGGGACAATGAAATAGATCGCCTGGTACTGGAAAAATCAACCTTGCTCTCAGAACACACCAAGACCTCATGGACACTAAAGTAGCTTTTGACAACGAAATTGCAACATACCGCAAGCTGCTTGAGGGGGTAGAAACTCAGTAAGTAAAACTATTTAGTAAGTTATAACTGCTTCACTAATTAAGTGTCGCAAATTTGGTCATCAAATCAAAATCTACACCGGATGATAAATGCAACATCAGAGTCACAACATCAACAGTCAGAGTACCTGATGGTGGTCATACTCTAATTGTGGCCGCCCGCTCTATTGGACGCGCATATGTCACAACATAGACAATTTATCTTACTAGAGGACATAGAGCATAGAGAGATACTGGTTTGTACTAGTGTTAAGTGTTGTGACTTGTTAACAATTGTTCTTTTCCCTTATGGGATTTAACATAGGAGAACAATCTGTGATTGTGCACAATTGTTCTTCAACATTTTCCAATGTTTAATCCCATAAGAAAATCAAGAACAAACTAACATTGTGCACAAGTCACAACACTAGTTTGTACTAGCCATCAGCATTCAGTTTTAAGGAGCCAAAATCAGATCAGTGATACTAAACTAAGTTGACAAAATTTCCCCCTGATTTATTCCTGTTTTTTCATATTTTGAGTAAGCTATTTCAAATTTAATTTGAATCTTCGACAGTAGCTTTTCAGTTGCAACTTTTCATGAGTAATGATTAGCTAATACATATAAGTAATCTACGTCATTAGATTGAAATTTTATTTGTCGAGATAGCAGACAAAGTTTTTGATTTTCCATCAATCACTGCAATTGTGGCCAATGAAGATGCTTAAATGTGGCCCGGTCTAAGCTTAATAAATTACACGGTTTCTTGCATGAAACGTCAAGATTAGGATTAACAAGAAATAAAAAATAATTTCCGTGTGATTCTTATCGTTCCCGAACAATTTCACGGTGGTTTGAGATGTTTTTGACGGGCTCAGTATCAATCAACTTGACTTGTTTTGCATTGTAGAAAACTGAGATTCTACGAGCCACCTATTAATGACATTATAGATACTTACAGAATCTACGATTGTGTATGAAGGAAACTGATAATTTTGACGCATTTGATTGAGCAATTTGGGTTGTAAAACATTTCCCACCCGGACTTTTCCTACGCGGACTTTTCCGACCTATATGGTTTCTACACGGACTTTTCCGACCTATATGGTTTCTACACGGACTTTTCCGACCTATATGGTTTCTACACGGACTTTTCCGACCTATATGGTTTCTACACGGACTTTTCCTATCCGAACTTTTCTTTACCCACGACCAAACCTAGGAATTTTCCTACCCATGTATAAAATAAGAAACTACACATCCCGCAAAGATATGCCCACAAGTTCTGTATTTTATTATAGCCTTGAGTTAATTTACATAAGTTTTATAACAATAATTTTATAATAAGACATGCTAGTAAAATAATCTTTCCTACTTCGGGTAGGAAAAGTCCTAGGTTTAGTCGTGGTTTGGAAAATTCCGGGTAGGGTAAAGTCCATGGAGACCCAGGGGTGGACTGGCCATAACCAATTTCGGGAAATTCCAGATGGGCCCCCAATTCCTTATACATTACGTAAATAGGAGCCTTGCTGGGGCCCCTCGGTTCAGCGTGGGCCCCATGATCGCCAAACCTCGTCATTAAAGTTTCGCGGGCCACCAGAAGGAACCAGTCCGCCCCTGGAGAAACCATATGGGTAGGAAAAGTCGGTTTACCAGCAATTTGAGACTTTTGCAAGAATCTGCACATGATCGACAGGTTAAGCATAAGAAAAGTAGATATGCTGGTTGATGCCCCAAGGATGCAAGTTGAGCAGTTTTCTTTGACAAATGATCAGCTGCTACTGCATCAACATAATGGGTGCTTAAATTGTATCGAATTACATACATTAATTAAGGATGACCACAACTAGAACTCACCCGGCCACAATTACGGCACTTCAGAGAATTTTCAAAAATCCTGACTTATTGAACCTTTGTTATTGTATCTTAAAAGCACTATGATTTAAATTTTACATTCACGACTATTTTTAACCTTATTGAGCAAGATCTAGCCAAAATTTCTGTGCATGAGGTTTTTCTCTGCGAGCTCTGTTTCACAAGTTATGATTTTTGAGTTTAACTTTTATAAACCCGGCCACAATTAGGTAGTTACTCTCACCCTATTTCATTAACTTACTGTTTTTAGATTGAGTTCCACGTTGTCACCAGGAAGAACTCGAGTAGGAAGTCACAGCAGTGATACTACGAGTTTTTCAGTACGTACCGGAGCCGGCCCCGGCGGAACACGCATTGGTACACCCTTTCCAGTCATGATACAAAAACGGGGAGCTGGAGCCGGGACGTTTCAGGAGGAAATGGCTGCCTCTTCTGTCGAATATGATGCTAAACCCCTCACTAACGGTGACATCGAAATCTCAAATGATGATCCGGAAGGAAAATTTATTACACTGCGTAATAAGAGTGATAAGGTATGTAAAGCACTTTCCAGACATATTATATTGCCTTACTTATATTATTGCCTTTTTGCGATACTTTTGTATGTACCCAAAGTTCTTGAATTTTTGAATTTGAATTTCCATTGCAGGAAGTGTCGATTTCGGGGTGGCAACTAATTCGTATCTCAGGTGACATCGACACCACTCACAAGTTTAATCGTCACGCCAAGATTGATGCTCGAGCCACGCTGACAGTTTGGTCATCGGACGCTACCGATGCAGTTCATGAGCCGCCCACGACCATCATCATGAAAGGTCAGAAGTGGTACATCTCCAACCACTTCAAAACCGTGCTAGTGAATGGTGGAGGATACGTGAGTAATTTTGCCTATTTAGTTGAAATTATCGCGTGAAGTGTAATTTATCTCTAAAATCGAGTAATTTGTATGCTTTTATATTTGTATTTTGACTGTGAACAGGAGCATGCCGTGCGAGAAACTCATGGTCTTCAAATTAACCGACAGCGAAAGCGTCTCGGTTTTGGGCCGGAAGTTCCAGAGCAAGGAGCAAGCAATTTTTCATCTTCAACTGGTTCTTTTGGCAACTGAAATTTAACATTTAACGTGGAGAAGAATAGTAGTAAGTATACCTAACATAAACTATATTACGTGGTCAAGAGGTTCTAAAAGATTTGTTAAACAAGCCGTGCGGAGAAAAGTAGCCGAACCCTAGAAATAAAAATGTAAAATGTTTTTTTAAAACAGCTTTGTTTTGTACTTTTTACATAGAATGAGCTGTAGAAGTATTTATTTATTTATTGTGTTAAGCATATCTTAGATAATTTGTACTGTGTGCCACTTGAGGAACATCAGCGGCATGAGTTGCATTATCAAATTAAAATAATATTCATTTAAGTTTGAGTTGAGCTTTATTTACTCAGACAGTCCTAGTATATAACATTTCAGTAATTTCAAATCACAAGACCTATAAAGTCATACAATAAACAAACTTGATAACCACTTCAAGTCAATTCAAACTTAAAATCTTGTGCCGCAAAAGTGGAAACTTATTGCGATTGTGTGTAATTAGAAATATTATACTTCCTCTAACTAGTTTAAAATTAAAAACACATCACAACGACTCAAGGTAGTTGAATATGGAAGTGGTTGTACTTAAATTACTTAATTAAAACAAATCCAAGGATCCATTAAACTCTCAGGGCTTGGAGACCCATACAGTGTGTCCCGATAGAATAGGGACACACTGTATACTAACAAATTGAGTAGGAACTAAGGCAATGACATTAGAAAACGTGTTTCCAGTTGCACCCAAATAAGCTTGCAATACACTTGGAGAACGGACACCATGAATTTGAAACATAAAACCTATACATGCCATAAATAAAATAACTCTCTGACTGAGGTTAATTTCAGACTCGGTTATATTTTTATTCTTATACAGACTTACACATATTGTATTTTTCCCTCTACTTTTATAGTAACTATATTTATTTGTGAAAGTATAACGAAGCAATGAGGGTCTCATTAATGACTTTCTTAAATTGATTAGGTATGTTACCTCAATATTTTAAAGCAAGGAGAAACAGAATGTAATGTCCCAGCAAATGCAGTTTCCCCCAAGGCGCAACAAACATAGCAAGACTGGTCCCGGTCAGCTAGTGGATTTCCGGTCCCATGAAATTGCCAAGCCGGTCGCAGCATTTCATCTCGCATTGGTCGAGGAAGGAACCCACCTAATGTATCCAGATGCCATAGCAAAGTTTCGATTCCAGATGCTTCCGGTCCTACAAAATCTAATAACTTAGTTTAACTGGTTAAACTTAGAGTTAACCGGTACCAGAGTAATTATGTATTATTGACTTTTTGATTTTTAAATTGTCCTGAGCTAAATCAAAAATGCACGATAGGACGATAGCTATGATGCGACACAGACAAAAATCACTTATGACACGGTAAAGGGGAAAAATGGACAGAGCCCACAAGATATGTACTTAGGTATTTGTATTCTACGAAGCATGTAATTTTCTATTGCAGTTTTTTGTATTTTTGAGGCTTGAGTCAGCTCGCTGTACTTTACCACCAGATTATTTCCATTCTACAGTATTACAACTTTAAATCACCAGCACATTTTCAGATCTTCCGATATCATACTTTCTCCTTACCACCTCATCATATTATCATCTAGGTGCTTATATAGTGTGTGTGCCCTTATGCTTGAAATGTAGCTGGCATCCCTATAATTCGGTTCTTGTACTCATAGCATATCTGCATATTCGCGGTTAAGAAAAAGAGATGACCGGAATTCGGGAAAGTAGGGTCTCACTAGTCAGAATTGTCATGATGGCTATTACAGGAGCATTCGTATAGAATCCAATATATACAATTCTCATAAGATTTTCCAAAATTAGTTTTAGTACTATTTCGTTTTTATTCGTTCAATGATTTCCTGAAGCCATTTAACAGTAACATATTATACACTTAAAAAGGTCACAAGCACAGCAAAACATTAATTTCCGAAAACAACATAAATAATTTTGAAAGATAACCAAAACCAACTAACAAAAATGTGCTTAAAATTAATTAGAATCTTTTATCTTGTAAAAAATTACTTCCTCATCCGAATTTCAACGTACTCAGACACAGAATCCAGATATCGACGTGTTTCTGAAATAAATTTAAATATTGACTGCCGTGAATTATACTACAGTAGAAATTTTTATTGTATTTTTTAAATTTCTTTTTTTAATAAAAATTAACGCGCATAGATTAAAATGAAAAAATGGTGAAGGAAAGTTATTACCTTCCATGTCTTGCAAGCTTAATTTAGCGCCTTCGAAAGAAAATATGATTTTTGTCCGGTGAATAATTTCCTCCAATCCGTAAATAGCTGTCAATTTTGTGGAAAATTTTGAGTACAGTTTTTCACTAAAGTTGACTTTCAGTACCTTTAAATCTGTATATTAATACGTATCACGAGCTATGATCTTACTGAATTTAAAATTTAACCAATGGATTTCAAATACCATTGCAAAAAAGAATAAATTCTGTTAAAAAATTTTAGGTGCAGAAAATGAACTTACTCTCACAGTCCCCAATGTAAGGTTTAGTGCGTTTAATAACTTGTGCACAGCGCGACCTTAGTTTAGCAAGCGTTGTGTTCATCGCCAGTTCTGCACATACTTCAGGAGAAATTCCAGTGAAGAAACAGTCCATGTCCATGTCCATGGCCACCCTGGCCCATGGACCTTGATACAGTTCATATATTTCAAGTTCTTCTAATTTTGGAAATCCAGTCCAGATCCAATTTCGCAAGTCGCGGAAAGAATCTGCGCGAATCTTCAAATGCGAAACATTCGGAAATAATTTCGACACTTTTATGTCACAATCACAAAATGTAATCAATTCCAAAGTAGTCACTGTTAATAATGCATCACCAGGAATGGTTGTCACTCCGTCGGGTCCAAGATGTTCCAGGGAAAAGAAATGCATCAGTTTATCAGATTAAGCTTTCATTTCGCATTCTAATTCCAACACTACTTTACGGAGACGTGGAAAATAATACTCAGGAATTTTGTTGTCACCTTGATTTTGCAAATTAAGAAGTGCATTAAAGTCAGTCTGCGATGCAGTAGCAGTTATATTCCCAGATTGCATTGCCTCCCCAATTACATCTCCTTGGGAATAAATTTGGGTAGTATAGGGTCCCCCAAAATCCACCAATTGAAGACTTTTTAAATGAGGAAGCGGAGGGAGGAAAATATGTACATCATGGTTTGATTGACCCACGTGAAGATCCAGACATGTCAAGAAATCCTTGATTGAGCTCAAAATTATATTGGGAAACTTCATAAATTTTTTAAAATCTGTACCATTTCCCCAAGTACGGTCAAACCGGATTGTAAATTTGCTTATTTTAGCTTTTGGGACACTTATTGGAAGGCCATCATTCAAATCTATTTCCGTCACAAGTTTGGTAAATTTATGAACAGTTGACATTTTGTTTTCGACAAGGCTTGAGCTGCTTGAGGAATCGAAGTCTAAGTCTTTAATAAGATGGCATTTTTCCATTTCAAGCAAAACCCCAAGTGCTAAGACATCTACTTTCCTAATAGAACTCAAGTTTGGGCAAACACCTATGAGTTCTTTTACAAGATTATATTTGTCCTCCCAAAATCTGTAAGGGGAAGTTCCTACAATGAGTTCTTTTATTTTTAGTGTCATTTCCATTTGATTTTCCTCCTGGTCATGACCTTGGATTGAAAATCGTCCAAACATCTCAAGATCCAAGCAGTTCAAATTAGTCATGTGAACGTATAGTAACTTATGAATTGCCTTTTTCGAAATTAAGCAGCTCAACGAAAGTTTCGTGATTTTCTTCCCATACGCAGACAAAAATTGGAATAAATCTTTTTGATGATGATCTTCATCGGGCAATTCCAAAGTTTGACAGAGATTTCCAAGAGCTGATCCACACTCTTCACGGAAGCGAATGCTGGTGGATGGGAATTTTGGAGAAGTGGAGATTAGTTGGTTCAGATCCGAAAGAAAGCTTTTGGGTTGGTAAGCATTAAAGAAATTGTTGAAGGGTAGAATACTACTGGGAGTATATTGCATTTGTATCTTCCACAGCTCAGGCCCAGTAACTTTGTTGCCATCCTCATCAAAGAAAACTTTACCAAACTTCAAAGCTATTTCACAAAGATTTCGTTTGAGTAGGACAGACGTGGCTGCATCCCTCCAGCTTCGATTTACCAGGCGAAAATGGAGAAGATCTTTAACAGTCAGAATTTCCGTGTTGTCAAATATCTGAGGAAGGATCTGTAAAATAATTTAAGTAGGTAGGTATAGGTATTTTTGTGTATTGATTTGATTTTAAATTTTTGATGTTTTACTAGCTGTACTTAATTCTAGTTCAACCACATATTTTAAATGCAAAGTCACTCACGTCTTCGTGGAATACATGAATGAGAGTATTTAGAACACCGGTATTAGTTTCAGTCCTCATTCTCCTCATACGTTTTGAAACTGAATTTGAACTCATTGTGTAGTTAAAAGTCGAACTGAAATACATCCAATAAAAACAAACCCAACTACAAACTTTAATATAGCAGGGACACACCTAATGGTGATCAGTATCTGGCGTTGAAAGACAAGCTGTGTCAGAAATCACTGACTAGTTGGACTTGATAGCTTATTATAGTCTTAACTCCTTGCCATATAATGTATAGCACCATTATGTAAAAGCTCAGACTGTAGAAAATTCATGAAGCTGCTACTTTAAAAAAATTAGAACATCAATGAAATTAAATTTGGCAACTTCAAATTTCGTAATTCCAAATGAATCTATAGGTTTTGGTTTGAAATGTGCTCATAAACTGCTCACTACAATTATTAGTAATAAAAATAACATTACTTAATCTTGTTCTTTTTTGGATCGGCCGAAAATAAATAGATACATAAAGTACAAAATTTTAAGATTGCAGCCTTAACGGTGATCAGCTCAGTATGCATATGTGACCACCAGTTAATAAAATCCTTAAGTCATAAGTCACATCATAGCAGCATAGTTTTGACTTGCAATAGGTAACAATAACAACACTCATCTACATTCAATATTTATGACAATCATTTAAAACATGTCAATCTCCAAAGTTCACGAAGGTCTTAAATGCGAATTTCTATTAAATTTTATACATAGATTAGGCAGTTGGCTGCAAATCATTTTGTGGGAGCTATATTTGAATAATTTTCAATTCAATAAAACGAGATAATTAAGTAGGTGAAAAGGTTTTTGGCAAAACGGGATAAGTCCATTTTTTTCAAAAATGAGAGTATTTGTGTTATTTGTTCTATTCAACTAGATACGTTACTGTATTGAATTCTAAAGGTCAAGGTTCAACCAAACCCATTTTTAAAATAGCCCAAAATTCGCTTTTTGACAAAATGGGATATGTCCACCTAAAACATGTATGTATTTCTGATTTAAATTTGGTTTTTGAGTTTTTCGTAGTTTGCAGAAGACAATTTAAAGAGTGAATGTTTTTTATTCAAGAAAGTGAAAAAGTTAAAAATGTTTGGTTTGACTCAAAACGATTAAAATTTCGTCTCAAGGACTTTTTAATCAATGTTAAGTTATTGATTTTTTGGCAAAATGGGATAAGTCCACAAATTAAAATGTTTAAAAATTGAAAACATTCAAAAGTCCGTCTAGAATTATGAAACTACTTGTAATAACGCTTCCTCAGGTACAGGTACAGTACGTGTGGAAAAAAATTGAGTTAAAAAAACTAAATCGGTCACCATTTATTCATTATTCGTTGTTTGTGTAAAATTCGCTCTGATGGACTTATACCGTTTTGCCAAAAAACTTTGACAGCCAGCTATCTGATGTGCGGGCACAGTACATCACGTGTACTGTCACTTGTTAGTACGACGAGATGCCCGTCAAAAAAAACTCTTAAAGGAAATTGTCCCATACAATATAAAAGCGGGTAGAGGTGAGTTTGTATCCGGTTAGTCGGTTCCCGTCTTTTATATAATTTCTATGAGTTCATTGGAAACCTCTGGGAGGAATTCCATTATTGTAATTTGTTACAATCTCATGAAATCTTAAATGTGAATTGTACTGTCGGAGATATACAGCTGTAAAAACCTCTGGGAGGAATTTTACTGTGTATTTATTGTATGATAGATACTGTATATGAAAACCTCTGGGAGGAATTTCATTAGTATCTTATGGATTTCTATGAGCAAGAAATAAGAGGTCCGACTCGTTCAGTTTGTAATCGAATTGTGTTGGTTCTTTATTTTTCAATATATAATTTGAATGAATTGTTTAATTTTATGAAAGGAAATGGTGCTCTACTTAAATAGCAGAGCTGTCCATAGTTCAGTCTTGGTGACAAAAATAAAGAATATGTATTTGTGTTGTATTGATTTGTTAGTAATTTTGGTTTCCTATTGTTTTTATGAGTGGTGCTTCTGTTAGCAATAACAGAGCCATAAAAAGAAAGGGCCGAGTGGGGTGACTCGGTGCAACGTTCTTAATTGTAGTGCTTAAGCACGTACGGTCAATGAGAACGAGCTGATGCGGAGATAATTCTCAGAAGGAGAATTATCAGCGTATTAGTATTTTTGTGTGTGTAGCTATTTTTGTGAGATGGGGCGATAGTGTGAGTCACTACCGCCCTTACATGAAAATGTAGAATGAGAATAGCTACAGATAAGTAGTTTTGATTTTAGTAATTTTGTTACATATAATGAATGTTATTGATGAATTGTTGAGAATTAATTGATATATATTGTATGTAATAATATACAATAAATCGTAATGTTACAAAAATGACTCACCAATTTGGATTAATTGTTTCTCGGAAAAATGAAGTTAACGCAACGTTTCGGATTGTTCCTTCTTCAGGCGTTTATATTTATATCAAAGACATGTATTAATAGAAGCTGTTAGAATTAGGTAAACTCTAGAATAATGCAGAATATCTTTCAATGAATATCAGGTCCAGAATATTTCCACAGAAAGTTTGATTCAGAATCCTGAAGGTGGTGCTAATGGGTTGTGTGAAGATACCAGAAGGACAGTCAGTGGTGCGTGTGTCTCCAATAGTAATCGGTAGGCCAGGGCAATAAATGTAGTATTTTCCATCATAGGCCTTAACTTGTACATTGTCCTCTAGGTCATGAGGTTGTTGGGGTCGACAATTGGTAAGAGTGTAGAACTCCTTGCCGCCTTGGAAGGTACTGCGTGGTCGACATTTTTGGTGAGTCGTGGCCAGTACACGTTTCTTGAATTGTAGTTCCAGATTGGTGGCGTATATGCAATCTTCCTTGATTGAAATGAGAGCATTAGTAGGACCAGTGTACTGTAGATCGCAGGTCCGATTGTTGTGAATTGTGATGAGTTTGAAGGGATCGGCTTCCACTACGGTGAGAGATGTGTCAATAAGTGGGAGGATGAATTTGATGTTGGCTACCTCTTGGTCAGGATCAAAGGTGCATGAGCGAAAATCCGCCAGTTCCATAGGACAGTCCGTCCCACATGGAAGTGTGAAATTGAGGTACTCAAAGAGGCTATCGTCCATGTCTCCCTTTTTCCAGAGTTTTGCTGTGCGAGTGAGTACTTGTTGGCTGATTGTGAGTCGAGACATAAGGTAGGCTATGGAGAATTCAAGTTCTACTGTTTCCGATCTGAGGGTGTTGACTTTGATTGTTAGGCTGTTGACTTGTTTCGCCATCATTAGCATTTGTTGCTTTAAGGTATTAAGGTGATTGGTATCCTTGTTGACTTTTGCTTCCAATCTTGTAAAGTGATGGGCCAAGTCGTTGATGTGATCGTGATTCACTTGTGTTTGCTCATGTGCTTGATAGGCCATGCCGAGGCCAGCACTTGTGACAGCGAATATAGCAAGTAGGGCTATAGCTGTGAAGATGAACCGTTTCGGGCGTCCAACTTGTGGAGGACTCATTTTTTGGAATGGTTCCAGGAATATGCGACGGTATTCATCATTGCATTTTGCTTTAATGTCCGAAAAATCTGGTTTATCCGAGACTAGTAGTTTACAGGGGGAAACTAGTCGGAGTGTGAGATGGACTTGATTGTAGCCTGTGACGGCAGGGTGGTCAGAGCGTCTCCAAATGATTGGTGGAGCATTGTCGATGATTGTTGATTGTGTCGATGGTAGAAGAGATAGTACACAGAGGGCAGTCATTGCAAGTGCGAGTGTGCTAATCCCAGCTCTGGAGGAGGAGTCGTCTGTGGAGGAGCGGGATGTAGAGTCCTTGTGTCTTGACTTCTTTTTAGGCTGCTCATTTGTTGGTTTGGTTGGAGTGACCTTAGTTATTGTGGATGCCATTTTGTGAGGTTTGTCCTTTGGAGTGAGGGTGTCAGATTTCTTGGCCCCTTTTGCGTGGAGGCTCTGGTGGTGAATGCTTGCGGGGACGATATGCAGAGGGGCGTGATCGTTGTCCGGAGTGCCATATGGTTTTGAGAGCTTGTGGTGTAACTTGAGCGTTTTCTACCACAAATGTAGGGAAATGGTCCACTGGAGCGGAATATGGTTTTCTTGTTTTGATCAAGATGGACTTAGGTGGCGCTGAGGGTTGCGCTTGAAGTATCTGTGGTGAGTCCTTTCGGGGTTTAACCATACCAAAGCTATGGAGCTTATCTTGTATTGAGATCTTTCCTATGTGGGAGGAAAGTAGATGGATGGGTAGTAGGTTGCCATCTCGAACATCCAGTGTGAGTTGTTTGTTTTCAATAAGTTTTTGGAGCCACTGTAGTGTAGACCGCATGTAGTCCGGAGCTTTGTCGAGTTTGTCATAGATTAGCTGCCATCCGGGGTCACAGTGGGTGCGGTGTGTAAGGGGCATTTGAGGAGGTCTGGCTCCAAGTTCAACTAGTATGTTATGAATCCAAATGCCACGCCAGCTAACTTCATAGATTGCACTTACTTCCATTTTATTTGTTGGATATGACTGTGTGGGTTCGACCTTAGAGCCCCACGAAATGACGGTGTCATTGAGAGTAATTGCCGTTCCCGTGGTGCTTTTTGTAACGTGGTCACGAGTTAGTCCTGAGTGAGACATCAGTGCTATTTCCATTGGCGTTTCCAGTTTTAAATGATACTGAATACAGAAAGGATCATTGGTAATCAGGTATCGTAGTATCCCAATGACTGCTGTAGAGTGTGCTCTGAAGTATGAGGTGAATTGTAAAGCTAGGCGTTGTACTGCTAGTAGAATGTCGGGTCTGGTGCTGATAGCAATTTGATATAGCCAACCAAGGACTCGGTGATGGACACATTCATAGTCTTTGTAACCTGTTAATTCCATATTGAAGGTGTATGAGAGAGTTTCTGGTTTGTTCTCTGAAGGTTCAATGATGAAAAGGTCTCTGAGGGTTCGAATGCGAGTTGTGCTGCTTATTTGGATCATGGAGGGGTGTACTGAAATGTCCATGCCGAACAGAAATTTGAATTGTTTTTCTTCATGAAAATGAAGAAAGTCAAATTGATTTGTGAGTGAGTCGAGTCCTTGAGCATCAGTTGTGGTGACCAAGAGGATATCTTCATGCCAGTAAATGAATATCCTGTGGGTGGTTGTACCCTTTTTATATTTTTTGACAAAAAGGTTGTGTGCGTGGTCACTTGTTTTGAATTGGTCATCGGCTAAGATGGACGACAGGCTTATTTGTAGTGTTTGTGTAGGCCGTCGTGGTAGTACTTTGAGAAGACATACCAGATCACTTGGATCTTGAAGCCGGAAGCCAGGGGGTTGTTGCATGTAGGTGGGAGTATGAGGGGTCCCTTTTGATTGAAAATTTTTGTCAAGCACAAATTTAAAAACGTGCTTCCCATAGGTAGCTGCATCAGATAAAAGAAGTCTGACTAGAGTTAGATCCGGTGGGGTGGGAAACGGATTGAGTTCAGTTCCCTGGTGGTTTCTTGAACCAAGATTGAGGGCAAGTGTTGCTTTGAATTGGCCCGTAGCGCTATCTGCGGAGTATGTCCAGACAGGCTCATGTAGTTTTTGTCGTGAGACCATTTTTGAGTCTACATATGTCCATGTGTCTTGTCCAGCCATGATAAGCATAGTGTGGCGCATGGCTGCTTTCCAATCATCTCTATCAGAACAGCGAATAGCTTCCTCATAGTCTCTTGGGATGTGGATTGGATTGATGACTGAAGGTGGGTCCTCTTGTAGCGGGACTTCATCATTGTTGATTGTACAATGTATAGACACAGGTTCATTGTTCCCAGAATACGGAGGAGAAGCTGGTACGTAGCTAGTGGATTGAGTAGACGGTGTGTCCTGAAGCCATCTTGCTACGGCAACCTTGTCCGGTAGAATATTCGACTTCTCTCTGTATTTTCTTGGAATGTTGGTGTCTTTGACCAGGTCAAGTAGGTCTATTGAAGGGGCATCTAGACAGAGAACATCATCGTTAAAGTCCATGTCTCTTTGGTCCAGATGTGCAGTCCACATGGGGTCTCGTTTGTAAGATGGTTCAGGCCTGATGGAAATTGGTGAGAACGCAGGTGATGGTTCATCATCATCAGGGTTGATTGTAATCGAGAGGTCCGCTAGGCAGGGTTCC
>CATKUY010000115.1:0-212594 GCA_949802685.1 Dicyrtomina minuta | reverse complement strand
GGGTGCGACCCGGGTCTTCGGGTCCGGGTTCGGGTCCGGGTCCGGACCCGGGTGCAATTTCATTGAACCCAAATGTTTGGGTGCAGCCGGACGCACCCTGTTGCTTTGAACCCGAATATGGGTCCGGGTCCAGGTTTGGGTTCGGGTCCGACTATGTGTGATTGTGGGTCCGAACCCATCGGGTTCGGGTGCATAGGTGCAGTGAACCCGAACCCGAACCCATCGGACCCGGGTCTTTTGGGTCCGGTAGAAGTACATGAAATTGATTATAAAAACCAGCGTGTTGCGTGGAAGTACATGACGGCGTGGGGCTCTGTGCAATCTAATACACCTTTCTGAGGTAACTGGGATTGCTGCCGTATGGATGACCTGCATGAGCGTATACAACAAAATTTAAAGCATAAAGTTACTCCATCGAACCGGACGTGTGTTCGTTTTAACTTTGTACCACATTTCGCGCTTGACACTTAAAGTAATAAAAAACAATACAAATGCATGTTGTAGTGCGTAGTGTCTGTTCGTATGGAAATTTAAACACGGTTTGGAAGACTTCATTCCTATTATATTATGTACCTTTCATTTTTAAGTGGTAATCACCAGTTATAGCAATCACTGTAAATTTGAGTTTTGAGGATGAGAGTGCTATTAAACTCTGCTTTAAAATAAGCAGATTAATAATTCGCAGCAGCAAGAATTGCATTTGCCAAGCACCTCTGCGAGATCAAGCATTTACGATAATTGTAAATTGATATTACAGTTTTCCTACGTTTGCACTTAAATATTTTTGAAAATCGCAAAAATTGAAATCAAGTTTAAAACTTTTTAGCTAAGAACTTGCGTTCTAATTAATACCTATTTTTTAACTGATTTGTATGATTTTTCTTGTGCATTGTTCATAATGCAATGTATCGTATGCTTAATTTTTCAGTAAAAGTAAACACAATAGTGGAGAGTGGTGTCCGTAAGCCACGCAAAGATATGCGTTTTACATCAAAGAAAAAAAGCTGGACATAAACAACACAAAAACTGCGCTTTTCATTTAACCTGATTTTATTTTTAACAAACAAATACGTCTAAAATTACCTCTAAAAAGAGATACGTATTATAAACTCTGGCCCGGGTCCGGGTCCGGGTGCAGCGGGTTCGGGTTCTGGTTGGGGTTCAGGAACGGGTTCAATTTCGGGTTCGGGTGCGGGTCCGGACCCGGGTTCAAGAAATGATATGCATAGTGGGTGCGGGTGCACAAAAAACTGAACCCGGGACCACGGGTTCGGGTCCGGGTCTGGGTTCAAATTTGATTGAACCCGTGATTCGGGTCCGGGTTCGGGTGCGGGTCCACGATTTTCGGACCCAATCGGAGCTCTAATTCGTATAGTTTTATTTGGAAACTTGGAATGGAATGCGTATCGGCATACGCTGATATTTTGATCAAGAAATCAAAGGAATTACATCTTTCTTTATACACTAATTACTAATTACCTGGTCTCCCGCATTTATGAATATTTAAAGGGTTTCTTGGGAAATGCGAGATGAGTCATTAGCAGTAAATTCTACATGAACAAGAAATAATGAATAAAATAAGCCTACAACCAAATTTTAGCTGAAATTATTGCAATTTGTATAATGTATATTTTCATGATTTATTACATTAAAAATAACTCATATATTAAATTGCTCTTGAAATATTAAAAGCAATTCTTATATTATGATTTTTGAAATGTACAAAATGTTTATTTATTTACATGTTTTGAAACAGTGCAAAATATTCCATTTAACAAGCTTTTGAAAATCGCAAAATGTTCTAATAAATTACATGTATTAAGTGCAAAATGTTCTACTACGTTTTCCAAATGTCCAAAATGATTTACATACTTATTTACAAGCTTTTAGAATTAAATTTCAATTACTGTTTCTTATGTCACACGTCACACTTCTAAAAATTATACACACGAATAAAATTTTTAGTTTTATTAAAAATCCAAGTGTAATGTATTGTTCCTACCTATCTACATAATTTACCGGATTTTTGAAAATTCTGCAATACTAGACCGATTTCATCGAGCCATATACTATTGGAAAGCTAATCGCCAGTAGAATTTAAATTTAGGAACCGGCCTCCATTATAACAAAACGTTTTCAAAATAACGGTCTTTTAATTTTTAAATGCCGCCAAAAATGTGTTGCATGGGTCACAATCAAAAAACGAAAAAAAGGTCCCTGCTTATTTTTAAAGAGCTTTCCAATGATATATCACTTGACACGATCCGTTAAAATTTTTAAATTTGCAATTACGTTATTTCAAAACCATTAAAAAACTAATAACAATCGTGCGTGCACACTAAGTTATTTACATTTGCCAAATTGTTACCGTTCATATAATATATCAAGTTAGTTTATTTTCATTAAGTACCTGGTCGAAATCTTCATTTAACACTATTTTTACAACTAAAGCGGGAAATTCAAACATTGGAATTTACAAATGGTAATTGCACATACTACCAAACTACTATTGGTCACCAAAAGATGCAGTTCAAAATAATGATGAAATAAAATTACACTCGCTCCACGCCGTCCACTGCATACCGATTTTAGCATTAAAGAGTAATACCCCATATTACTGTTAAGGCTACCAAAAAACAAGGGCTTTAGCCCTTGTTTGCTAAACAAAAATAATTGAGTTATAATGTAAATTATGAAACAGAGCTTGTAAAAAGGCTGTTAGACATAGGTAAACTTTATGTAATTGCTACAATATTTTTCACTGCTTACAATTAGTCAGTTAAGCTGAAATTATGAGGTTTCATCAGATTGAATTTGTTCACTTATATCATTTATCTTTATTAATAATTATGTAAAGCTTATCGTTAGTTAAATCACAACAATGTGGCTTGTTGCCGTTGATAGAAATATAAGTCATCAGTGGTAGAAAAGTTCTATTCTCATTCACAAAAAAACTACAAGAAAATGTTAACATTCGTTTGGATAACTTTAACATTTTGAGTAAGTTAAATTACTAAAATCCCCCCTGACTTTCAAGTTTCGCTTGACTCCATCAAACCTAATCACATAATATACCGAGCTTGCGCCTATAGATGGGGCGAAAGCGGCTACTAAAACGAGAGTCTAGTGTAATTACATTTCAACAAAACGGAAACATTTGGGAATAATTCCAACCACAAATTCTTGGAATAAAAGCAAAGCTCCTCGTCCATGTCCCTCCTCGTCTGTTTATAGCCACATTCCCAATTCACGAGTACAGTAACCCACACATTTGTAATGTAACGAAGGTAACAGGTCCTAACCTGCGTTTCATTAAAAAATCCAATTCATTTCAATTTTAAATTTTATCAAGTGACACCCACAAAAGCATATCCTTTACTTTCGGGAATGTATCTTGGATTTTAAAAGTTCCGTCAAGCGGGAATATTTCGAGACCGCACGAACTAGAACCATTCGGTTGCAAATAGGGTAGGCCTATTCAAAATTCCCTGGGAATTTGAGAACTTTGGGAAACAGGGAACTTTGGAAATTTTGGGAATTCTGAAAATATAAATTTTGGCAAAATTCCCTGTGTATGAAGTACTGGGAATTTTCAATATTCCAGGAATTTTCAAGCAGGGAATTTTGGGAACTTTGGGAATTTTCAATGCTCCAGGAATTTTCAAACAAGGAATTTTGGGAATTTTTACTATTCCGGGAATTTTTAAACAAGGAATTTTGGGAACTTTGGGAATTTTTACTATTCCGGAAATTTTCAAACAGGCAATATTCGAATAAGGAAATCAAAATTCCCTAAATTCCCAAAATTCCCCAGGGAATTTTGGGAATTTAGGGGAATTTTGAAAACTGGGAATTTAACTGGGAATTTTGCCAAAATTCCCTTCCCTTGGGAACTTTGATTCGGGAGGGAATGAAACGCAGGGAATTTGGAATTAGCCATCCCTAGTTGCAAATACAGCTGACCCACTTTTGGTGAGACACGTGGCCATTTACGTCCTCGGAATGTATTGCCAGTGTGAGCAGTAAAATCAATATGTTCCAACGTGTCCCAGCTGCTCTCTAGGATTTTGTTAATTATTCTCACAAGACTGAGACACATGTCTTCTTGGCTACTGATCACCTCGGCCACTGCCTTAAAGTCTATTTTCAATGCGGTGCATTTCATTTGGGAGAGATTTTGAATTTGACGCTCTTCTGGTGACATCAAAATAGCAGCTTCAAGAAGTTGAAAATTTCTAAAATCCCGAAAGTCGCAGTCAAAGTTAAATTCCCGCACAAAGTGCAACAGATTAGTGGGCTGGATGAGAACGAGGATATTGAAAGAGTACACATCGATTTGATTTAAACTCAGGCACATGGCCACAATGGAGTCGATGACCTTTCTTGAAGCAGGCTTCATAGTAAATCTACGTAAATTCAGATTTTTCTTCTGAATTTCAACAACTGTTTCGACTCGGGCGGACGTGGCCCATTTGAATTTTAATCCCTCGAAGTCGAGTCTTTGAAGGTTCGGCGCCTGCACACACAAAAGATGTTCCACCTGTTCAATGAAGTTCGACTCGGACTGTGATGCTGGGGCGAATCTGAAAGAAATATATAGATATCCGAGGTGCTTCCCGTAGACGTCAAGTAAACTCTGTAGTTTCGGATCATTTAAAGAACAGTCTGATATTTCAAGTGCATTGCCAGGAAATGCGTCTAAATTTAAAGGGCCACCCTGAGTGTAAGTTTCGTTCAAGAACGACATGAACTTGGACAAGGGTTGTTTGCGTCGGCCTTGATTATAGGACTTTAAGGACTTAAAGGGGGCACACCTAAATCATGATCTGAAATGATCTGAAATGATCTGATCTTTTTTTTTTAGTCATTCTGGCCTTGAAATTAATCCAGGAAAATCTATTTGCTTATGTATTGATAAAGGAGTATTAGTTGTAGAAGATCTGGAATTATTTAATGGAGGTTCTATACCATGTCTGAAAGAAGGTGAGACAATCAAATACTTGGGAGTTGACTTTAATTCAGAACTCACATTTGTCCCATCCAAGGTCATAACCAATTTAAATAAGATGCTCAATAACCTGGTATCTACTCCTATGTTGCGGCCACATCAAAAAATAACCGTAATAAATGATTATATTTGGCCTGTTCTGATATACCCTCTCCAAATGGCACCATTGCATAAATTGCCAAAAACCTTTTTAATGGACGTGGACCGCATTATACGTAGTGCTGTTAAAGAAATTTTAGGAATTCCAACAGATACTCCAAATGCCATGTTGTACACTTCTAAGAACTTGAGAGGACTTTCTATTACTAGAGCCGAATGGGAAGCTTTCCTTCAGCACTATAATGTGTGCTTAGTTTTGCTTTGTTCATGTGACATTTATGTTCCATATTCAAAAGACATTGAAAAAGAATTAAATCAGTGTGAAAAGGCGTTAAATTTTACCGATGACGAGTTGACAGCCTTCAATGATCCAGAAGCGAAAACAAAGATAACTAAACGAATGCGCATAAAACTTCGCGAAAAGGAATTTGAGTCATGGTGTAAGATGAAATTGCGGGGCGCTGGAGTTTGTCAGTTTAAAGATAACTTAAAAGGAAATAAGCAATTAATAAATAAAGTGGGCTTAACGACTTCTGAATATGTAACCACTTTAAAAATGAATTCTAATGTTGCTAGTGTAAGAGTAATTCCAGGAAGGAGCTTAGACGGAACCCAGTGCAGGCATTGCAGCACTGAGAAAGAAAGCCTTGGTCATGTCTTAGGTTCTTGTTTCCGGGGAGAACTCATACGTAACAGCAGACATCATGGAATTCGAGAAATTATTGCAAAAGCTCTGGCTGAGAGAGGCTTTGTTGTGGAACAGGAAGTTCATTGTGTTGCAGAAAATGGATCAACTAGGAGAGTGGACATTATTGCATATGACTCATCATCTAAAATTGGATATATTTTGGATCCTACAATACGGTTTGAGTTTGGGGATAGTGAGGAACAAGCAGTGGCAGTTGATTTGGAGAAGAAAGGAATTTACGAACCCTGTATCAAGTATTTCTTGGAGAAATGGAATTTAAAAAGTATAGAAGTGACAGGTCTTTATATTGGAGCGCGTGGGACCATTACAAATTTTTTTATGACGTGGGCTAAATCCTTCCGTATACCATCTGCAGTTGTAGATGATATTTTAATGCACGCTCTTCGAGGATCAATTATGATTTATAATCATCATTTATATACTTAGGATTTATTTATGCATTACAACGTGTTGAATTTCTTTTAAATGTTTCAATTGTATTTAAGAATGTATTGTCTTGTATACTGAGCTGTGAAGCTATTGCAATTGTGCAACAGTGACTTAATAAAGTTTTTCTCTCTCGGCTCAAAAAGGGCAAAGCAGATCATTTAGAATATTTTTGCTATATTGTACGTACATTACTAGACAAAATGATCTGGCGCATTCACTTAGCACATAATATACATACTTAAATGATCTAATGATCTGACCGCATTGGCCTGCAGTATTTACATTTAATATGATCTGGCGCATTCACTAATCACATAATATACATACCAAAATGATCTGGTTGTAAAATCATAATAGACTGCTGCATTTAAGCCGTGCGTGCGCAGGATACATGCATAAATGTATTCTTGTTTCTAAATTATATACTTAACAGCATTCCCAAGGTAAGGCATATAAGCGGCAAAATTTAAATTTATCCTCATATATATTTCGCTAACGTTGCATAAATGTTCACCTACCTACTTTACAACCAGCTATCGGCACTTTTTTGCTGATCATGTTAGGTTTAGTCTACTTAGCAATTGCTTAAAAAGCATACTAATTTTAATCATAAGTGCCACAACAAACACAATTATACTAACAATGAATAAAATAAATAGTTTTACCCCTGACAGTCTAAAAAACTACAAAATTATTGATGAATTCCGAAGTGTGTCACATAATAGCAAACCAAGTATTCTCAGAGGGACAATTCATCAAGGTCAAGTTCAAAACTTGCATAGTGCCGGTAAACAATGTACCTGTATTTGCGTTTGTGGAATCGCCACTGCTGCAGCTAAACCTATCAATGAATGGAGTGCAAAAACACTTGATAGTGTCGTGGAATCTGGAACTGACCGATACGATCTGATTCCAGAATTTCTTAAGGATAGGAATGGATATGTTGCTCTTGAATCTGCATTAGGATCTTATAAAATAAAATCAGATATTGATGTGCTGACAACTTGTGATTTATCCCCGGATGGAGTACATGACTTGTGCCATTTTTTGGTACCTAATGCAAAAACAATGTCATCGTCTATTAATGAGCTTATTAGGAACCACAAAAATGCTGTTTTGGTAACAAATGGTTTCGCTTTTGGGATTATAACCACTAATGAATATGTGTACGTTTTAAACAGCCATGCATGTAATAAAAAAGGTCAACGTGATGAAAGTGGCACAGCTTGTGTTTTGAGTTTACACAAGGATTACGCATCCAAGTACATTGTAAGGATAATAGAGACCTACTACAGTCAAGATAATTTACCGTCGCAGGAAAATGTGAGAAGTTACTATTTCAACTTGTATGGAATTCAAACAACTTTAAAAGGTTAGCTCAAATATTAGTTTAATGTGTGTAATAATCGAAAACGCCTGGTCTGGTCTGAAGTTTTCAGACCAGACGAGACCAGACCAGGTTATATTTGGCCAGACCAGATCATTTCGATCACCAGTTTTAACTGTTTTTATAAAACAAAATAATCCAAGGTACCTTCCTAACGTACCTTATAAAAAAATGATTTTGAACTTTATATTCGACGTAGGAGTGAAGAGTGAAACTCACTTTGCTTTCGAAAGAAAAGTTCAAAAACAAACAAAAATAACTGCAGTTTAATAAATTGCTGAAGCCTTTTTAAGATTTTAAAAACCCCGAAAGTTCTTTGTAACTAAGAAAGATAAAAAGAGAGAGATGAAATTATTAATACTGCTAATGTAATAAAAATGTTTTAATTTACTAATGATTAGACACTCGGTTAGCACGAAAATTGTTTCCTGACACTGACCCAATCAAGAAACTAAGTCCGGATGACAACGATTATTCAAGTGGCGATGAGTTTAGGCAACCAAGAAAGAAACCATGTAAGACATTTTATTAAAAAAAAACAATAATGTTTGTATAAAAATATTGAATATATTTTGTTATGTGTGGACGCAATTCATTATTTAATTGTAATTTCAAATTTAAAAGAAATAACGTTCTACGAATCTTAAATCATTCATAATATCATTTTCTAGCATTTCAAACTAAAACCCCAAGAATCATCACGCTGCCACAGGGCGTGTACACGCTTGGTCAAATACATGGGGTGGACTCTATACTTTCAATGTTGGGTAATATTGACGCACGTAAAGTACAAATGCAATGCGTTTCTCGTTCAAGCGTACAGCGTAATACTGTAAGTAATTACACAATCATAATTACATTACTGTATTATTAGGATAAAAGTATTACACGTTTTAATGAAAAAAAAATGGGTTTTAATATCACTGTCGACATTAAATATTACAGAGTATATAAATACCTATTCAAACCATGGAAATAAAAAATTGATAAATTTCAATTAAGGTTTTTGTCTACGACGTGCGAGCCATGAAAAGAAATAATGACTACTACTGGCAACAAGATACATTTAATTTCTCCTGCAATGGCCAAAGCCGACTGCCAAACAACACAAAAGCCTGGCAAGTAAAATACTTCGTCCTTAAATCTGCTAATGGAGTGACGCTGCCTTTTCATAGGCGTGAGTACTATAGACGAAACATACCAAATGATAGTAAGTGTAGCATGCAATATTTTAAACTATCACTTGCGTTTGAATGGTTCTCAAGATATATTTATTAAATTGTTTCATGATTTACAGGCACAACCTATACAATGAAAAATACACAGGTGTGGCCATGGCCGTACGTTGTAGTAAACTACACAGGTATACAGTCATCTTTTTGGAAATTTAAAAAGACAAAAATATGGAATTAAACAATGACATAAAACTTTTATTGTATTATGTTGGTGTAGGCGACCCTATTTTGGATTTAAGTAAAGTTGTCCGCCCAAAACATGGCAATCTCAAATCAACCCCACAAAAATCAAACATGCTTAAAATAAACGAAATTGTTGACAACACGCCCGGAAACACACCTGTAAAATATGGTAACTATTTATTTATATATTTATGCAATCCCAGCACGCACTAATGAGTAATAAATATTTAAATAATAGATATTTACGTTTTTAAATTTTAACACATAGTATTTTGGTAAATTACATTTGACATCATTGTTTTTGCAATCTGGTAATTTTTTTATTTTATTATTGTGCTGTTATCAAGATAAGCCGACAAAAAAGCACGTGGAGGACACACCATTATCGCCAAGCTGGATTCAGTTGCCTGTAACCGAACCGGGAGCGCAGTTGGCTAACAATACAAGTATATCTCCAGGGTGCAGTCGAAAATCTAGGAACTTGAAACCACTGGTTAAAGAAGCATTAAAAACCCACAACCCACTGCAGGTTCACATGTACGAAGCATAATTTTTTGACTAAATATTTAGGATAAAAAAATCTATCGCACTTCTCCCCAACCCACTTTTCCCCCAACACTTTTCTTTCTACATTTCTGTTTGGTCAAGTTTCTCCCACAAGCTACTTTCCATTTCTACTGTTTATTATTTTTTACAATAAGTCGCCGTCCAACTTTGAAATAATAAACAGGTCTATTTTACAAACTATTATATGGCATTCCATGGGCCAGTTTTAGTGTAGACGCCTTCAAGTGTATGCTGGACAGAGAGGTTTGAATTTTTGTGTTTTAAATTTTTCTGGTATAGCACACACCGTGTTCTGTTTCAGCAAAGTAAAGCATATACGAGTCTTAAAGTCATTCTGTCGAACGCACATTTAACTAGTGGCTGCTGTCGAGGTAGTTTCCCCGGTGTCCCATCCATTGGGTGGGAGTGGGATGTTGCTGACTTTGTTTTACCGCAAATTTAAATTATGCAAAATGTGACATTTACACCTTTTAAAAATCTGCGATATGTTTTATTTACCTGTTTTTGAAATTTTCCATCTACACGTTTTTTAAATATGCAAAATGTAACATTTACATAAGTAGTTTATTTCTATGTTTTCCACAAGTCTGTCACTTTGTATTTATACATTTTTTAAATGTTCAATTTACATGTTTTTAAAATCAACGATGTGTGCCATTTACACCTATTTGATATCTGCAATTTGTTTCATTTACTAGTTTTTAAAACGTACCATTTCCACGTTTTTTAGATATACAAAATTTGATATTTAAATAAATATTATACTTTTATGTTTTTAAACAGTCCATTACATTATATAAGCACTTTCTCCAAACTGCAAAACATTTTAATTACGTCATTAGGAAAAGTCTGGTATATTTTATTCTTATGTTTCGCATTTCTGCGTTTACATAGAGAAGGATAAGCCTCGTAGTGGTCTCGTATTCACATCCCCTTTCCCAAGAGAACATGAGACACACATGGGATCGTCCTTAAAGGACGTCATATGATTATCCTTTTTTATCTTTTAAAAAATAAATAAATCGGAATTATTTGACTTTTCGAAAACAAGCAAATAGGAAATTTAACGTCTTCTGTGGACGATGACTTACTGTACCTCATGAGTAAAAAACATTCTGCAACATGCAACCCCTACCTTAAGCAAATGACACAGCCAAAGCGACCTCGATAGCAGCTACCAATTGAATGGACTTGCCACGTAATGACTTTTAAAATCGTATGGACTTGCGACAAAAATATTATAGCCTTGGACTGAACGTGGCACAGTATGACCCATCACCAACGATATGTATAAGGAAAGCAAGATGACATAATACCATACCCAGGTCCACTCAAAAACCGCTTTCAGGGAGCCAAGTTTGTGTGCCTTAAATTTTAGTTGCACTTACTTAAGCAGAGCCTAGTAGAAACTGGCCCATGGTCAACTAGTCAAGAAAACTTTCATTTTTTTAAAAAAAAAGCCTAATAGTTGGGCCTCAAAAATATTATTTTTTGTAATTCTTTAAGGCTAAGGATAAATGAAAATTTTCAAATTTTTTTAAATCTTGAGATTTCTTTATAAAATAAAGACTGAGGATCACAAGAAATATTTTATTAAAATCAGACCAGAACTGTAGAATTTATAGAGCGGCAAAGTTTTAAATTATTAATATTTTTACACTCTGGCGGGTGACCAAACAACGTAATATGCACTCGAGTTATTTTAGATCTGTGCTATTGAAAAGTAGCCCGATTTTTTTAAATAGGTCTCTGTGAAATCTGGGTGTTGCATGTCGCGTCATGTCCTTGTTAGTTTATTTTTGCCACATCAGATGCTTCTAGTCATATACTAGTTGCATTTTGATAAGTTGCTTGTTCTTGGAATAACCGCCAAATGTAACATTCAAAATAAGGACGGGAGTGATATAGAAGGAGCTGTTTACAAAAATACGGCATATACTCATGCAAATTTTGTTCTGTTGAAGTCTTGGGTTGCGGACACTTGAATCGTCTTCTTTACTTTCGAATTATTGTGTGTGCATTTTGATAAAAAATCTTATAATTAACAAAATACATTGATTTTTGTAATTATTTTGTAGGGCACTGAAGGTCGCAGCTCTGTTTTTGAATCTTCCTGACAATTCAGTTATGACTCCACAAAACTTAAAATATGTTCAAAATATCAACGCGGAAACTAAAAAAGAACAATCTCCTGACGACGACCTTATGTATGTTTTGGTTGAAGCGCTCAAACATCCTGATCATTTGCCTGACCATCGCGTGCACAATGGGAAGTTATATGTTGTGGTTCGTCTTCCAGAAATGGATGACCACATCAACAATCTTCTCAACGCAAATGAAAAAATCACACTGGGATATGACACAACTTTTAAATGTGGAGATTTTTATTTTTCTATTTTAATTATGCGTCATCCATATATAAAGGGAGAACCTATTGTCCCTATTGGATTTTTGTTTCACGAAACAAAAGAAATAATTGGTCACTCTATGTTTTTCACGGAAAAACTCTCTCGAATTCCTAAATTAAATTCAAGACTAGTCACAATCGTGACTGATAGAGAAGAATCAATTAAGTTTACAATCGACAAGGTTTTACCTGAAGCAAATCACCTGTATTGTTATTTTCACATCAAAAAGGTATTAATACATATAACAGTGTATTATAAATATTTTTAAAGTTGAATGATTCGGTTTATTTTATCAAGCGTAAGCTTGAAATAGGGCACACTAGACACAGGCTTTTAAATTGTAGAATACTATTTAAAGTGGTCTCCTCGGTAGATAAGTTCCCTTATGAGCAGATCTTAATACTTTCTTAATGCAAAAACTATAAATTTTTAACTTAATTTAAACAAACGTTTTCACATAGTGTGTTAATAAACTTTTTTCAATGTTAGAATGTTGCTCGATGGACTAAAACGCATGGATATTCAAAGTCTGACCAAGATGCGTACGTTAAATCCGTCGAAGATCTTCTTGCTTCTAAAACTCAAGACAAGTATGATGAAAAACTCAGAGCATTTACTCAAGTTGAAATGAGCAAATGGGACAGAAAATTCGAGAACTATTATATGACGTTTCTTGACAAGGATGTCAAAAGTTCCATTAAAGGAAAAGCCCAAGAATGTCAGGCGTATGACGACAACGGGGTGTACAGCAACGGAAGCGAAAGCTGTAACAGCCTTTACAAGCATCTTTTATCCCACACAAAAAAACCTTTGATAGAAGCTATTCTTATTGCATATTTACTGCAAACGGAGAGAATAATGTCGATTCGAGGAGCTGTGGACTCAACTTGTGGAGATTTTAGAGCAAAGCAGGAGAGCAAGGAGAAATTAAAAGCTATAATGCCTCCAGAAATGGAAGATTCTATCAGCCTAACAGGCATTCGAAGCATTTTTGAAGCTGGAAAGTTTACTACGGAAGCAATGAAGTCCTACGTTCCAAAAACATGCTACCTTAAGTCAACGGAAGGACTTGCGGACTTTTTTATTAAAAGAGAACGTGTTAAGTTAGTTGGAAAAGACTTTTATGTTAAAGGTCTAAAATCCCAAAGACATTACGTAAGCTTTCTCAAAAACATAATTAAACAAAATGTGTGGTGGTTTAGCAGCCCCAAGTTTGTATTAAATTCATGTTCTTTAATTTTGTTTTCTAGGTGGATATTGTTGCACAAACGTGCACATGTGAAAGCAAGGATGAGTGTGCGCACCTATTAGCAGTGCAAAAAGTCATTAGTGAGTCCAATTTTTCCTAATCATATATACCTTTTTGAAGTTGTAAAATTAACATTATTGATAACCTAAAATCCTTATAAAACATAATTTGGTAATTGCAGACTACCAAAAAACAGGATTTTCTAAGAAAAAACGAGCTGCTCCTGCTAAGCGATTGAATATTACTAAAATAAGCAAAAATCTAAAAAGCAGTAACGTTGGACGAAAAACAGGTGACACACTGCGGCGTCGAACAAGAGTACCGTCCAGGTTTTTAAGTAAGCTTCGATATTATTTTTCTTTATATTGTATACGCATGTTTGCAACAAATAATTCTATTTACAATGTATGCAATTAATTTTTTATTGACAAATCATAGAAATCGCTTCGGAAAAAATCCAAAACAAAAAGGAAGCTATAAAAAATGATAATGGTAATAATAATAATTTCATTAAAATATACCGTGAATGCTGTATGCTCTGCGAAGGGTGAATCTTGGAGTATTAATACAACGCGGGTCTCTGAATTAACAATGGGGTTTTCTTTTGTTTTAAAATTTGGCATGTAAGGTTGATAACGAAAAGTTTTTGATATAACGGGGTCAATTATATAACGCGGGGGACAAGTCGGAGGTTTATTACAACGCGGGTAATTGTATTAGAGCATTTACGGTATGTTTTAGTAAAATAAGATTTTGAAATCAACTTTTTATTGTATTTCACAGTCTAGCATGGCAAAGAGAATAACTTTAAGTTTTTAATTAAACATATATTACAGCTAAAAACATCGATGACACAGAAGTACCTGAACATGCAACAGGTGACATTGGTAATTACATTTCAAAAAAATAAACTATTTTCTTGACAGTGTTTTTAAAAAACTTTAACTGTAATTTTTGTCGTTTCAGATGAGTTTAGTAATTCGCCACTCTTTATTAGTACAGAAAATGGAAGTGCGAAATTAAATACCTGCCTAATTAATGAAGCGGCTGTTGTTAATGACAATGTCACTTTGTACTTCATGAATGCGCGTTGCTCTCAAGGTCTTTACTCATTTCATAATTAAATATTTTTTTAAATAATATTACTATACTTTTTAAGAGTATTAGGTATTCTTGAGCATCAATTAAGCATGGTCCATAACTGATGTCATCGTTTGAGTGAGTTCTCCTAATTCAAGACAAAGTGATAAAAAAATCATTTTCAGGCATTTTTTGTTTTTTCCAAAAAGTATTTCTTGGACGAAAGCACTTATTCTTGCTAGGCAATTCAAAGGGTTTTGGACTCTTTCGTTACACAAGCAATTTATATATAAGAATGTAAATAAGACAACTAATGTCATACTCTGTAGCAGGTGGGCCTAAATCTTTTAAATTAAGGTAGGCCTAAATCTTAATTGCAAGAAATTTTAGTGACATTACTTATGGACCATGCTTTATATTTCTTAAGGCAGACATGCTTAAGCGGGTAGCTAGGACTGCAGTCTGTGGCAAATTCAGTCTTGGACCTGGGTTTGATTCTCATCTTATGCTAATCATAAGCGGCTCGGTGTGGTACGGTACACATCACTGGCGTTTTCATCAAAACCCGATCTCGTCCAGTGTTCTGTAGTACCCACTACTAACTGTACAAAGCCCAAGGAAAATCATTGTTTACCATGGGCGGACTGGCCATAAGGAATTTGCGGAAATTCCGCATGGGCCCCCTGTTTCTTATACATTACGCATACGGGAGCTTTGGACCCCTGGACCTAATGCAAGCCCCCTGATCGCCCAATCTGGTAATGGTAATATCCAAGGCCCAAATAGATCCCAGTCCGCCCCTGTTGTTTACTGTGAAAGAGAGGACAAAAATTGGTAAATGGGTACGAGGCGATGAACGCAGTAACCTCGTATGTTGTCACTTACACTGCAGTTGAATTCTGGCTGCGTGGACTGCAGTAAAATTTATTTAATGAATAAAATATGAATATCATTACTAACATTTAGTTTATAATTTCTGAATTGTTGCATTATTCCAGGAAAACAACCTTTTTTGTACTGGGCTTTCGCAGACGAATTCCAGACCTTTCCGTTGATCTCAAATGTGAACTACGATAGATTACTTGTTCAACACCAAGATTTTACTATCACACTGAAAGATATTAAATATCTACAAGAGTCACTGATACCTGCAGAAACTGTGTTCTTAAAATCCATTAACTGTGATTATCAACCTGGGTTCATAAATGATACTATTATTGATTCATTTTTAAGCGTTGTTACTACAAACTCTGCGATTAAGTTTGTTGCTTGCTGCCAAGCCAAAGCAATTTACAATGGTCAAAATCGGGAAATAATTTTAGAGAGCTTGCTTAGAAATGACGAGTTAATTTCTTCATCTTCTATATTATTTCCTATTAATTTAAATAATCACTGGGTGCTTTTTCATGCACATTACAATGGAGTGACAGCAACAATTACAGGTGAATAATTATTGCATTACGTAATTTGTTAGAACATTTAAGTTAAAATTTTATTTTAATTACAACTTACATAATCAAAAAGTTTAAAACTCCTCTCTGCAGCAATCCTGACTTTTATTTTAAATGTTTTATGAAGTTTTTACTATAAGCTTTGACTGGGCATAATGAAAACAAAACATGTGTTGCCTAAAGAATAAAAGCATATAGATAAGTCATTAGTAATATAAAACTATTTTTGTGCTAATTTCTAAAATGTACGTTTTCCTTTTGCAGTGCACAATTCAATAAAGCCTGCAGCTGCAGCAAGTGCTTGTGGAGATTTAGGAATTGGAAGACTTAAAGGATTTTTCATGAAATTCAAGTCGATTGTTCCAGTATGGCAACCTACTAAGTTTGAATATGGAATAGGACAAGACACGCCGTCATCCTGTGGAGTTTATTTGTGCTACAACGCGCTACAGTTGGTTAATGAATATGTTGTTCGTCCACAAGAAGTCAACAATGTGTACCTAAGGAACTTCATAATGCATGTCATTAAAACTGCGTCAAATGTAAACGTTTAGATATTATTTTAAACTGTTGCCATTTCTAGCAGGAAATGGTAAAATCAAAATAATTTACAAAATTAATTACCTACAGATAATGTTGTAAAATTGGAGGGTTGGTATTGTTATCAAAATATTTTATTGACTTAATTAGCCCATACTGACAATTGCAGTTCACAACCATGCTAGTATTCATTTTAAAATGTCTCTCGTTATATTAAACTGTACAAACCAAAATTTAGCTGCAATTTAAATAAATCACATTGAAAATGCTAGTTTTTATTCATTCATATCCCGAATTTCAAAATACTTTCATGATATTGAAATAGTTTATTGATGCTCATCTTAAGCTCTTCAGGCATTGATAGAAGTCAATGTATGTTTGCTTTGCCGGTGGTAGTCTAGATGTGTACTATTTGTTACTGTTTGTTTACAATGTCCGTGTCGGCAATCTAAAAACTGTATTGCAATACTGGAAGCTGGAATCTCAACTAGTAGACAAAGCTATAAGTAAATCATAGTAAATACTAATTTTATACATCTTTTAAATTTTATTTATATTTTTGTAAAGGCGCAGGCAAAGAAGACAATATATAAAAAAACTGTATTTTAATTTTCATGCTTAATTAGTTTACCGAAGTATACAAGCTATTTTTATACTGTGTATTTTAGCTGTACCAATTTATACTGCGAAATAGGATGCATTTTAAATGTTGATCGTTCAATGGTAATTTACAAACGCACCCTGCGCACGCACGCTAAAAAGGTAAGTAGATCATTTCCTGACTGGCTGCAGCACCCTATTACTACCACACAGCCAGATCATTTTGTTATGTATATGATGCGATAATCAAACGCACCAGATCATTTGGTATGTATAACTATACACCGCAGGCCTATACGTCAGATCATTAGATCATTTCAGTATGTATAAAATGTGCCGAGTGAATGCACTAGATCATTTTGGCTAGTAAAGTACGTACAACACAGCAAAAATAATCTGAATGATCTGATTTGCCCGTTTTGAGCCGTTTTTTTCAAAATCAGATCAGATCATTTCAGATCATTTCAGATCATGAATTAGGTGTGCCCACTTAAAGGGGCTTTCGAGCATTTGATATATGGCGAACGGATCCACTGAAATTTAAAAAAAAGGCATAATATCCAGATATCTTCTCTTTCCAACATTTTTGTGGACGCAATCCGCCATTTGTAGGAGACAAGTCGACAACTAAACAATGATGCTTTGTCCAGTGAGCCCAAGATCTGCTCCAAAATCTAAAACAAATAGATCAGAAAAACTCGTTTTAAAGTTACATAGAATAAAAACTTGGCGCTTCGCGGCGGATTTGTCGACCGTGGGCTGGCCCTTAGTAGATGCTGAGCTTCAACAAAGCCGCAAGACAATTTATGTTACGCTAAAAGATAATATAAGATTTATAGAAGCTCCCCTACAATCAATAAGACATACCAATGTTCGTAGCATGTAGTTAAATATAGCTAAACAATTTTTATAAATTGCACCATTCACAAATAACGTCATAATGGACAATCTCTAAATATCTGTTACGCATATAGGTAAGTACGTGACATGTAGTTAAAATAAGATGGAAACAAATTTAAAGCTGAGACTTGGGATATTAAAAACTATGGTATTTGAAGGACGTTATCATGGACGATCTCTGAACATCTATAACACATATAGGTCAGTCCGTGACATGTAGAAGAAATTTTCACGTGACATCATTTGCGCGTCACCCTTAACCTGCTTACCTTATGTGAATGCGATAGCAGCTGAGTGGGGCTGTCTGAAAGAAATTTTCACGTGACGTCATTTGCGCGGTACCCCTACCCTGCTTACCTAATGTGAATGCAACAGCAGCTGGGTGGGGGTGTTTAAAAGAAATTTTTACGTGACGTCATTTGCGCGTCACTCCTAGCCTGCTCACCAAATGTGAATGCGATAGCAGGTAAGTGGGGGTGTCTAAAAGAAATTTTCACGTGACGTAATTTGCGCGTCACCCCCGCATTAGACAATCAGACTACATGTCATTGGCATTCAATACTGTAGCTGAGGTTGGCTGGGGCTGGGTCTGTACTATCTATATACTTGTATTCGCCGCGCAGAGCTTAAAAATTAAGGGGTATGTACATGAATTCTTTATTTGTTTACACGAATGATTCGCTTTTTTGAAAAGTTCACTTTGCTGAGTTTTAACATGGGTCCAGTTAACTGTTAATTGTGAAGAAATGGACATTCCGATCAAATTGAAAAAACATTACAGACCTGCGCGCGCGCATTTGTGATCGTTTTAAAAAAAATTAAAGGTCATAGCTTGAAAGCTGTGACCTGTAGTGTACGGCCAACAGACAGACAGACAGACAGACCAAAAGACAGACGGACGGACATGACCATCACAATAGATGCTTGCTCAGCATCTAAAAATGCTCACCATCAGAACGTGGAGCGGCAAGATCATGTAGAACTTTAACTTGGGTCGGAAGCGCAGCAGCTGTCGTCAACGAGCACAGAGTCACTGCCGCCACAACGGCGCCAAGCATGAATTTCATTTTTTTGAATAAAATTAAATTAAAAAATGAACTAGAAAAAAAAACGTTAATTGCACCAACAAATTAGGTTAAATACAATGTTTTAAGTAGTTTGTGAAATTTCTATTCCTGTGCTCAGCCTGGTTCACTCTGAGTGATAAATAGAACACCTGCCGTTGTTTTATACAGTTTGTCTGTTGCATTGAAGTGCCATACCGACAAAGAAAGTGTATCTTTGAATTTAAATACAGATTAAAAATTAAAGCAATAAAATTACAAGTCAATGTACTTCATAGTGTTGTTTATTTCATCTTTAGCGTTGACAGCTGATTGATGGCCGAGTTCAAATGTGGCTCTGCAGCAGGCGGCATGAATAAAACACCTCAATTTGTTAAGGCAAATTAAGAAGGTAAACTAATTGAGAAATAGAGGAATTTTCCATTGCGTAAAATCAGCTGTTATTTATTTGTTCCGGATTTGAAGTGCCAATTTCAACTGAGAATTTTTTCAAGTGGGCAAACCATAGCAGAGGCTCCACAGATTTAATTCTGGGTTTTAATTAACCGTAAGACCGCTTGAACTGCAGCTTGAAAGTAGACTCTCCAAAGTCAAGGCAACAACTTTAAATCGGCATATTTTAATGAACGATAAATATTACCCATTTCCAGTTTTAGCTATACAGAATATAGCATCAATGAATGAATTTAGATATTACTATTTGTATTGCATGCAAAATGTACACTGTGCAGGTTTAGCAAAGATGTAAAGACGGAAGATAGAACATATTGCACGTAAACAAGTGAATAGAACAATCTGCCTTTTCACAGTAAAATGAAATGAAATGTTTTCTACTTTTCAATTACTTCACGCTTCAATTTTGCTTAAAGAACCTTGTATTGCTTCTTTCCTAGCACTCATTTTCATGCTTTTAAAAATATTATAAAGGGTACGTAGTTCTATTTCTCGCTTACGTAGGCATACGATTTAACAATAACAATTTCGCGGAAGGGTTGCTGGGAATGTTGCCAGCAATTTATTTGAGCTGGGACGTGTTATAAGTGGCACGTATAAAAACCTCCCATTTGCCTGTCAGTCTGCTTTCATCTCGGTCGGTCCGTAGTTCGTTTGCCAAAGAAGTCTATGTAATTTAAAGTGCTAAATTAAATAAATCCTATTTATTAATGTTTTGGATTGGCTTATTTTCAATGTAGCTTTACAAATATTATTAAAGATTACTAAATCTTGCTGGGAATGTTGCGAGGAATTTATTACTGCTTATTTTATCAAGTACATTAAATACTACGAAGATTGCAAATTGATAGTTTTTCAATGGACGTATTTCCTTATCTTATCTTATGGATTACTTTAGCAACCAGACTGCATTTGTGTACCATTGTAGAGATGGGCGCCTTATTATAAAAATTTCCATAATGTAGGCTAGGAAATGAGAAGGCTGAACTAATCCAGAATATTCCTAAAATAAAGCAGGAAAAAATGTGAAGGAAAATTGTAAAGCCTACTATTCAATAAAATAGGAAGAAATATAGAAATGGTAAGAATTGCAATGTTTTTTAGAAGTAAAGGAAATCTTTTTTTATAAATTAATACAAATGCCGCATTCCATTTGGCAAAAAGCACATGTGGGTACATAACACCCCTTACAGAGGTACATTCCATATAAGCAAAATATAAAATGCTGCCTGTAGGGCCCGCTATAAGGCTTAACACTGATTCGAAAAAACTGAAAAAATCTCGATCGGTTCGGGTTTTGATTCGGTTTGAGTTGAGAATTTTCCTAAACCGACAAATTATTTCGGTTTCGGGTAAGCTGATCCTTAAACCGAAGAATTTCAGTTCAGTTTAGTTTTCATACATAAAAATTGAAAATCGAACCGAAATTCGTTCGAGTTTTTCGAGTTTTTAAATTTAATACTGTAACTGTAAATACATGGCAATTCTTCGTTTAACGTATACGCTGCGTGTGTATTTAAAACAAAAATGCTATTATAGTAGCTAACCTCATACAAATTATTGTGGGGAAATATAATTATTTTAAATTAAGGTTGGCAGTTGGCACTGACTCCAATAGGCCAAATAGACAGCCTAATTAGCGATCAAAATTCATGAATGCAACTGACTTTGAGTTATCAGTTTCCTTAATTTAAGTTATTTCGATAGGGAGAGGTTGAGTAATGGTGGCCATATTATAATTGTGGCCACCCGCTCTATTTGACGCGCATGTAACATTATTGAAAATTTATCTTAGGGCATGAAGACATACTGGAGTGTACTATCTGCGTTCAAATTTTTAGACGCCAAAATCAAATTAGTGATACCAAACAATATTGACAAAATCAGTCCCCCTGATTTCCCGATTTTTTATTATTATTATTGCAGGGTTTTTATTTCCTTTATCAAATTTCTCAGCACATACACAAGAATGACACAAATTAATGTATTGTCACTATCGAAGATAGTGCATCTTAAGGATAGATAATTAACAAATTTCGAGAGTGGAATACTCAATCTAACTAAGAGCATTTATGCATTGAAATTAATTAACAATTTGACTTAGGAAAGTGAAGGAGCCCACGCGACAGGAATATCAGCGCAGTGGTAAAAGAAAACACGAATAATTGAGAAAAACAATATTACACTAACAAAAAAGAAAGTTATAACAATCGTATTAACGTAGGTATCGTAGATTTTCGGTACCTTTCAGTATTACACTTATTTTTCATATTTAGTGTGGCTGGTCTGATGAATTAAGCAAAATGGTTAGGTAACAGTGTTTAATGTGCAGTGAGTATTAAAATAAAGAATAAATGAAATAAACCAAAAGGAAAGGACACGTGAATGAGTTAGAGAACTTTTATTTTTAATTGTACCTTCCACATAATTAATTAGCCACATCGTTCCTGTCTTCATAAGCACAAAATTTTGCATACGTATAATTAATTGACTTACGTACAATGCCTCAATGACGTACTTACTATCTGAGTACATAATTTATTTCTTCATATATTACACTCTACAAGTTGTAGATATTTGTTCACGCAATGAATCAATGTAATCCTTTTTTAATTTTATCATTTTACACATGTTCAAAGACTTGTAATCCAAGTTTAGTATCGCATAAGTCTTATTTTCCCCGTACAAAGTCCACACAATTTACTACTTTCTCATGTGCTTGGTCTATTTCCAAGAAAGACACATCATTTCATTAAGGAACTTGAAAAACCAGATAAACAGACTTATTTATGACTTATACAAAATAATTAAACAAGATACAGTGGGGTTTATAAAACAAAAGCAGGAATTTTCCTTTCAAATCGCGTAAATTATAAACATTCCCAGTGAGTGCTGTTATTTATGAGTTATCGGGTCACACGTAGTAATCTCAACTTAAACATTTTGAACTTTTTTCCAAACTACTATCCCACTTGCTATAATTTTTAATTTTAAAAAATCCCAAATCCATTTCCGGTGGTGAAAAATCCGAAGCTCTTGTAAATTAGTCTTAACCAGTCACTTGCTTTTCTGAATTACGAAACCTGGACCGAGCTCCATGGACGTGGTCTACCCCAAACCATTTCCGTAATTTCTGTAAAAATCAACTAATTAATTTGCATGTTTCACTGCTAAAAATGCAGAGATGCTATTTAGTGCATATAGCTAAGAACTAAATAGGGATTTAAATTGAAAAAATAAATAAATTAAAAACTTACCCAAGCGCTCTCCAACTGAGTTCACTCGTTTGGACATTGTTATTTGGAAGAGCTCCCCCCCCTGAGCTCCCGTCACCCGTTGGTTTCACTGGGGCTTTATATTTGTGTGGAGGGGGACCGTACTGGGAGGGTGCGCCATACGTTGTTAAAGGGACTCCGTCTACTCCACTCACTCCTCCAGAGAATTCAGATTCAGATGAAGAAAAGGAAGAGGAGGAGGAGGAGGGTGAGGAGTAGACGCTTGTGTCTGGATTCACAGGCACTAGAACACCAAAGTGAGGAGACCCACCCAGAATCTCCGGAGGACACCCGGCAGGAGCTGGATAAACTGAATATGAAAACGGAGTCAGAGCTGGATTCTTACCCTCCGCACCGCCCCCTGGACATGCCTCAGCCGGCCCAGTTTGAATGCTACAAAAATGGACAGGGAAGATATATTTATTAATTACCAATAGTAAGAAATGATGATAATTGTTGTGACTGCCTCAAAATATGCTACTCACACGCTGAAATTAATGTTGTAGTGGGGTTGCTGGGTGTAGTGTGGATGGTGGGCGTAGGGTGGTGGAGTTGGTGGATATGTAGTGGGAGGGTGGGTGTAGGGGGGCGAAGTAGGTGGATGCGTAGGGGGAGGGTGTTGGATGACTGGTGCGGGTGTGGAGGTGTAGTAGGGAGGAGGAGGAGGTCCATAACCCACTTTCCCTGGGTTGGCCTTTGTTGCCCCTAGATTGACTTTGGTGACTTTGTAGTAGGACTGGTCCCATGCGGAGTAGAACAGTGAGTCTGGTCCAGCTAAATTATACCTGAGGGGTTGCTGCTGAGACTTGGACTGAGTGGGGGGAGGGTAGAGTTGGAGTCCGCTGGCGGTAGAGAGGGGCGCGAGAGGGGATTGCAGTTGCTTTTGTGGGAGATAGGTGGAGGGGTAGTGAGAGGGGGATGGAGGGGCGTAGGTGTTGCGTTGATGGTGGTAGGCTGTCCAGGTGTTGGCTACAGTTGGTTGGTACAGGTTGAGGGAAGTAGCTGCTCCGGGAGCGGAGAAGTGCGTCCCGAATTCTGCGCAGGAGAACCCGACGAGGGAAAGGAGCTGAAGGAGAGGGAAGATCATTCTCCTGCTCCGACGCATCTAAGCGATTTCTTCAGATTCACACGATTCCTTCGTTCAATTTTGGTCTGCAATGGAGATGGAATGGAGATTGATGGCTAAGTGTGAGGAGTGGACTGACATTTCGTGGAAGCGACAGCTGCTTTTATATGATGGAGAGGAACGAAAGGATTGGCGGCAGAGACGCGGCTGCATAGACAATGAAACCACATGCAATGAAATGGAAAGAAGGGACCTACGACAACATAATTTGAATATGACGAGACTTTGTGAATGGCAGGGACGCGTGTGTTTGTTTGGGTTGGAGGAATTAATTAAAGCAATAAATTAAGTGAAAAAGAGTTGATTTCTAAAAGAAGTGCGGATGTCAAGTTGGATAATGGAGATAGTTCGTTTACTTTTATTTTTGAATGGAGATAGTTAGTTTTGCTTTTAGTTTTGAATAAAGATAGTTAGTTTTGCTTTTAGTTTTGAATAAAGATAGTTAGTTTTGCTTTTAGTTTTGAATTGAGATAGTTAGTTTTGCTTTTAGTTTTGAATAGAGATAGTTAGTTTTGCTTTTAGTTTTGAATGGAGATAGCTAGTTTTGCTTTTAGTTTTGAATTGAGGTAGTTAGTTTTGCTTTTAGTTTTAAATAGAGATAGTTAGTTTTACTTTTAGTTTTGAATGGAGATAGTTAGTTTTGCTGTTAGTTTTGAATGGAGATAGTTAGTTTTGCTTTTAGTTTTGAATGGAGATAGTTAGTTTTGCTTTTAGTTTTGAATGGAGATAGTTAGTTTTGCTGTTAGTTTTGAATGGAGATAGTTAGTTTTGCTTTTAGTTTTGAATGGAGATAGTTAGTTTTGCTTTTAGTTTTGAATAGAGATAGTTAGTTTTACTTTTAGTTTTGAATGGAGATAGTTAGTTTTGCTTTTAGTTTTGAATTGAGATAGTTAGTTTTGCTTTTAGTTTTGAATAGAGATAGTTAGTTTTACTTTTAGTTTTGAATAAGGATAGTTAGTTTTGCTTTTAGTTTTGAATGGAGATAGTTAGTTTTACTTTTAGTTTTGAATAGAGATAGTTAGTTTTGCTTTTAGTTTTGAATGGAGATAGTTAGTTTTACTTTTAGTTTTGAATGGAGATAGTTAGTTTTACTTTTAGTTTTGAATGGAGATAGTTAGTTTTGCTTGTAGCTCGAAATAGAGATTATCAGAGTTTTGTATTTGCCGACGATTTCATTTGTGAGCAGCCTATCTGCGACCCGCACAAGTTACGTTGCTCCGAAAAGGAAATATTAGCAACAAGTAAAATCTCATTGTAATCAATAGTACTGAAAAACAAGGGTCAAGATGTACTAGTAAATTTTTTTAAAAAAGAAGCATTTCCTTCAACAGCCAACAATGCAGCAAATACTGAATAAAAAACAGTTTATTTTGAATAAAGTAAATATTTTGTTTCTTATGACATCAAACTGTGTGGTTCCATTTCCTTTTTACTTTTACAAACTGTGCATCATCAATTTATGCATGTGAATGTATGTGGGACGTCCACATGAACGCATTTAAAAAGGTAACAAGAAAAATGGAGACGTAGAAGCAGTAGCAATGTACGTAATGTATCCTAATTGAGATGGACTGGAGATCAGGACTGATGTGGCGATCAGATTTTGCTGGAGAAGGAAGAGGGCTGAGCGTTGGAGTTGGAGTGACTGGAGGTAAGGACCTAATCTGCGGATGTTGCGGGTGCAGAAGTGGAAAGTCCCCTCTTCAGTGTCCCCTCCATCCATTCCGAGGCCGACTTGAAGAGAGGGTAACTGCTGCAGAGCTCGTCTTTCACCTCCTTCTTGCACACGAAGATCCAGAAGATTCCCAGGGCTTGAAGAAAGTTGTAGGCGTCGAAGATGATCCAGTACCAGGCAAGCTCAATTCCGGCCACGAACCAAGACACGAGGTCAAAGGTCCAGGAGAAGCCAACTAGAAGGAACAATTTGCACACCAGCACCCCCCTGCACCACAACAAATCAAATAATAATCGAGTCAGCAGTCAGCGCGAAAGAAAGGAGAAGTCGGATTTACTAAATTTTCACAACTCACTGATTGCGAGACGCCTTGGAGTTGCATTTGTTAATGCGCCGCGTGTCCTTCCTCCACGTGTAGAGCGAGACGATGGTGAGTGTGGCAAAGGCGACGTTTACAAGAAAGAGGAGGAGGGCGGGGACGGATTGGTAGTAGACGTAGGCCGTCGAATCCACGACGCAGGCGAAGCGTCCAAACAGCGGCCGAATCACCCTTTCGTCAAAGAGTCTGTGTTGAGTTCATCAAAACTGATAATTTAATGTCTGCCTAACAAATTAGACCAACTGCAAATGATCGTAATAGGTTACAATAATCCGCAAAAATGAGCTGTGACACAAGTCAAGTGCTCAAGTTCCACTCACCCGAAGCTGTGTTCAAAGCCAAGGGCGACAGAGACGGCAATGAGGGGAGCTCCAAGGCCAAATGCGCAGTAACACCAAAACCGCTTCCGTCCTTTCGACCGACTTGTAGCCGGCGTCATGGAACTAGGAAAATTCGAAAAAAAGGCATCGTCCCACCATTTTATTTCACACAACATACCATCTATCAAGAACCAAAATGTCCAACCTCAATTTCTAGCTGAAATGAAAAACCACAATTTACAAGTATTTTTAAGTAGTACGATCCATAATGGACTTAAATAGGGCATTTTACACATCTTTCCAAAAATCACGCAAATGAAATATTTTGCAATTTTCAAAACATAAGAATAAAACGTTTTGGAATTTTCAAAAACTTTTAATATAGACATTTTGCATTTTTATAAGCATAAAGTATTTTGCAATTTTTAAAACACAATTTAATAGAACATTTTGTACTTTTAAAACAACTCGTCTTTAACAGTTTCGCATATTTTATATTGAGTTTCTTATGAAATAATTCATATTAATTCTAGCCTAAAAATAAATCTAAAAATAGGAAACTTTTAAGCTGCTTTTGAAAGCAACTATTATCTAGTTGGCTGCGACAGTTTTACTCATGCAAATGTTACACATGGATTAAATGTTGTGTAAGACTGACCGTAAAGTGACCCATAGGTCGAAGTTGAGGATTGTCATCCAGGAGAACATGCCAATGTAAGAGAAGAGGTTCATAACAGCTGCAGTGCTTAAGTTAATGGCGAACAGTTCCATGTTTGCCAAAACATACAATAATAAATAAATAAATAAATAAATAAATAAATAAATAAATAAATAAATAAATAAATAAATAAATAAATAAATAAATAAATAAATAAATAAATAAATAAATAAATAAATAAATAAATAAATAAATAAATAAATAAATAAATAAATAAATAAATAAATAAATAAATAAATAAATAAATAAATAAATAAATAAATGAATAAATAAATAAATAAATAAATAAATAAATAAATAAATAAATAAATAAATAAATAAATAAATAAATAAATAAATAAATAAATAAATAAATAAATAAATAAATAAATAAATAAATAAATAAATAAATAAATAAATAAATAAATAAATAAATAAATAAATAAATAAATAAATAAATAAATAAATAAATAAATAAATAAATTAATAAATAAATAAATAAATAAATAAATAAATAAATACTGCTAATTTTAATGACATATAATGCTGGATTAGCCTTTTTCCCACAGTTTTGTGATACTTGCGTTGAGAATGAGTAGGAAATTATTTGAAAAAAGGAAATGGCTGACCGATGGCGACGCAGGTGTAGGACCCGAAAAGAATGATTCTGTGGTGGGCAAAGAGGGAGGCTCCGGTACTCAGCGCAGTTGACAGGTGGTAGAGGAGAACGAAGAGAGCAAAGGCGGCGGTCGTGCGGCCGTGAATGTTCTGAACCTTCCAAATCAGCGCGTACACAACTACAGTGATGGCCAGGAAAAAGGAGGTGACACACGAGATGCTAAAGTTGACGACAGAGCCTTTGGACAACAGGTAATATTTTTCCTGGGTTTATTAAAATCCGAAACAAAATCACTTAATTCCACTGAATTTACTAAATTGACATTAAATTTAAAAATGTTGTTGTTACGTAAATTATTGATGCAAATAAAATGAGGGACTGCGAATACCTGCGGTTGGGAGCAGTAAACAATAACTTGATGTTTAGGACTTCTCGTGTAGGTCAACTCCGTTTGGGTCGCATCATGAGCGCTCACGAGGCCGTCAATGCACATAATAGCGGGGTCAATGTAGCTTCTGCTTGTGGGCGTCTGCCTTGGTCTGTCCCATTCGTGTTGACCAGTTTGCCGTATCAATATTTCACCAGACTCTAAAATCCGGATTCTGCAAGAATAATAAAGATATTTGTGGATAAGTTAGTCTACGAAGGACCACCTCACGGATTAGCATAACTTGATAAGTAACGTTTTTACATACAACTTTAGGATTTCAAAACGCTATTCCCGCCAACGTTTTTGCTAAAATCCTAGAGTGACATTTAGAATGATAGAAATAATTTAAAAGAATGAAAAATTTTGTGGTATTTGTGTGTGCTAATTATTGTCAACTAACTGGGCCACTTTCAAAGGCTGTGTTCGACTGAGGCCTTCGTCTGGCAAAAAGCTATGTGTAGATGTACAATTAAATATTTCGTGGCGATAATATGGCTGATTTTTGCCAACAACACCAGCATCAATGCCACTAGCAATATAGCTAGATCCGCGGGACAGTGTTCCGAATCTCTGGAAAAAATAGGGCGTCCATTCGTCCTCTAAAGCTTCTACACAGCTCCCTTTATGCTCCCCACTCGTCGTATCGTAATCCACTCGCACCACTAATCCCGGAAAGCAGCATTTTGTGATCACCACCGACGCTTCTTTTTCTTCCCGGGTCTGCTTCCCAGTGGACGGCTTCCGAGCAGAGTTGCGCTCACGTGGGTCACATATTTGAAATCCAATCGCTCCCGCCGTCAAACTTGAAAAATATGGATATTAGATTATTAAATAATTTACAAATTTGAATTATCAAACACTGGACCAATTACAATAAGTCAGATATCATACAAAAGCTCTTGACTAATAAGGCAAGTAAGTCAAACTCTCAAAATCGATTTGATAAAACTGTGTGATTTTCAAACAATGTTTGAAAAATAAATACAAGTAGAGCATCTTTTTTGGTAAAACAACCATATACGGTTAAATGTCTTAACTTACTGTTCAGGCAGGTGGGTATACGTGTTTGTATACGATTAAACTCATGTTACTTCTACCAATAAACTATACTAACTAGGGCTTTAGCCCTTGACTTGTTTTATGGCAGCCTTAACAGTAAAATTAGGCATTTTGAATTTGCCACCAAATTTTAGTTTCAATCTACAGGTTTTCAATTAAGAGAAGCAATTAGGCCGCACAATATGTTGTTGGTTATCTTATTCATAATTTATTTCTGTAATGCAACCAAAAAATAAAAATTTACATTTTTGAATTTCCCGCCAAAGTTTTAAATATTGTGTTAAATGAAGACTTCGACCGGTAACTCAAAAAACACACTCAAACATGATATACCAATTGAACGGTAACAATTAGGCTAATCTAAATAACTTACTGTGCACGCACGATAGGGATTAGTTTTAAAATGGCTTGCAAAAAACATAATTAAAAATTTAAAAAAATTGATGGATTTTGTCAAGTGATATATCATTTAAAAGCTCTTTAAAAATAAGCAGACACAATTTTTTTGTTTTGGGTTTGTAGCCCATACAACACGTTTTAGGTTAAATTGTAAAATTAAAATGCCGTTGTCATGGAAACTGTTGGTAGAAATAGAGGCGCATTATGTTATTTGAATTCTACTAGCGATTACCTTTCGAACGATATATGGCACGATGAAATTAGTCTAGTATTGCAAAATTTGCAAAATTCCGGTAAATTATGTATATAGGTAGGAACTAATGGGCATAAAAACAAGAATAGAGTGTTGGGTGGCGGGTATTTTTATTTTGATTGAATTTAGTACCTGGAGATGCAGTAAGTGCTGGGCGGGTATACGAAGCGGTTGTTAGTTTTGAGAGCTCCGTAGGGGGAAAAGTAGTCATTGAAGTAGGTGTACTTCCAATATAGGGGCGCTCCATCGTTTTGTTTTCTGTTGCTTGCGCTCTCGTTACGAAAGAAAGTGTAGCTGTGCAAAGTGCTCTCGTTGAAGCAGTTCAGCTTCCCCCGGACCAATGTGAAGTTAAAGAAACCGTTTTTGAAGCGTCCTCGGATCCTGCGAGCCTTTTCCGCACTCAGTGGGACCTGGTGCCACTCGGGGACTTCAAACCGTTTCGCGGACATTCTCTTTTCGGCGTCAATGTCCGAGCCAGCGCATGTCTGCACCTCTACCTCCACTTTCTCCTCCTCCTTCCACTCTTTTTCAGAACAAAGGTTTAGGCTGTCTTGTATTGTAATCCCTGATTTGTTTGTCTCCTCACTTACGTTTAAATAATCGGAATTGGGACCTAGAGCCTCGTCTCGGTTTCCGTTATGGCTGAACGGGCCTGGTGATCCTGCTTCCGTACTCGCATTACTGGACAGAGGCAGAAACTGGGCTGACGAATTACTTAAGAGCCCGGTAGACAAGTAAAGCGGGAAAAGCAACAAACCGAACTTCATAATGGGAGATTAAATCGGGACTTACTGGGAATGTTTTTTGTGGAAGACTCCTGGACTGTGACACTGAGCCTAATAGAGCAACTCAAAGTTGTACTGCAGCGAGGGATGCCTGGAATCTGAAGTGCACTCGTCTTATGCACTGGATGCATGAGGACGGAAAGAAGGAAGTAAGTGTGGAAATGCAGTGGATAAAGTCATCATTTATTTCCTGTGATAACACCGCACAAACTACTAAAATCTATTTTTAAATTTCCTGGGGGATTTGTAGAGGACAAACAGAGTTTCCAGTGTTGTCTTTGTGCATGCTACTCACGACATTTGGCTGAGTTATTTTTCCTGCTCCAGTCAACTTCACACCCTGGAAAAATATTTTTGCCTAAATTACGTGCTCCATTTGGAATTCACAGCATTGTACGTGTTCTCCGTAGCTTCAATTGCAACTCTGTCAGACTCTCAAATTTTCCAGTTTTTTTTTCTTTCATCACCGCAATACTTTTACATGGGGAATTTCCAAGTTGCAAGTTTTGTAATTCTATTTCAGGAAAATTATTAGTGGAGCGTTTGCTAAAACTCTTAAAGGAAAATGAGTATGCATAGTGCAGGAAATAATAAAAATATTGAACCTCAATGTATCATAATGCTTATTTATTTTATTAGGTTAGGTTAGGTTAGGTTAATTATTCATCCGTATCCAGTCAAAAATGGTCTAGTCCGAGGAGCTGTAAAATCCAGAATAACATTCAATTGTTTCCGCTACAGACGTATGTACCTACTTAAGACTCACTTTTATCATTTTGGCTTGATTGTGTTGCCGTTGAGCTGGATTTTTCATGTATGCCGTCGCGGCACAACAAGCATCTGTACTGAAACGGTTTCAGAATCGTCCATAAATGACGTCACGGGTGGTGTCAATGGGTTTACGTGAATCCTAATGTCATGCCATCTCAAAGATAACCATTTACTCAATGGATAAGCAAATGACAAGGTGGTCGTTGGGTCCTAAAAATGTTCATATTACAATGAAATCATTTATGGACGACCCTCTTACTACACCGGAAATATAATTAAATATTGCTTTCTTGCAATTTTTTTTTGAAGTAGCAAAGAGCTAGGCGCTTCCTTATATAAAAATTGTTGACACAGCCTATCCTTTTTTCCTACACATGATTCCATGCAGATTGTCTCCTTAGTTCTACCGATGGCAACAAGTGTAACTTGTAGTGTAACATCAACCAAATAAATAAATTTGCAAATTGAATTTGCATGTTGCATTTTAATTTCGCATAGATACAGTACCACATGTTACCTACCGCATTGCTCTGAATAAGTGTCCCGACGCTCAACGGAAAAATCCAAGTGTTGCATTCTACTTTCATGAGATTTTTAATGATCGATGCGGTTTTGCTTATAGATATGTTTGTGTGAGCCGATATATAGATACTATTTGAACACGTGAATTTTGCTTCTTGAATCCCTTTCTGGTTTAATAGGGAGCGCGTTAGGCAGGATTACATTTTGCAAATTGTTTAACATTAAAGTGTAGAGAATTTAGCTGAAAGCTTCCTGTACTGTACATATTGTGTGTACAACAGACCGTCGTTTATTTAAGCTGGGACAGTTATTCTGTAAAATACGGTAGTCTACAAGTGCTCTAATTTTTTCTTTTTTCCTTTTAGTTTGTGGACTGGATGAAGATTTAAGTTGACTGCGTATTGCTAAAGTGCATTCCTAATAAATTAGCGAATGAAAATTGCATTTGTTTTGCATGCCAAACAGCTAAACTGTGAGTGACAAGAGCACTCCTACAGTCCTACTCCCATACCTTCGTATGTGGGCAAATAAAGTGGAAACTGTGCAAAACCACTTTCTACCCTCTGCTAACTTGGTAAATGGAAGATGCAATGCCAATTCAATAATTCAGGATATAATGTGACTTTGATGGCGTGTGGATGAGTGAATGGCAGGAGATGCAAAGTAGCCGAGAGTGCACTTGGCTCGTTCTTTGTAATCAGAGGAAAGACTCATTGTAACGTGAGCGTTGTGACTGTAACTCGTTTAGCAGCTTCGCAAAAAAAAATGAGATAGCTCCTTTTGCAGCTGTCCGTCTTATGCCAGACATAGAAGAATAAGGAAGAGTGGGACATGGAAGGAGACAGGAGGCGGGGATTCCTGGGAAATATTATGACAAATGGCTTCTGAGTTAATTAATTCTTTTATGTTTTTTTTATAGTGTGTAATTAATTTATTTGTAAATAGTTTCTAATATTCGAAACTGTGCTCACTTCTCTTTGCTTGACTCCCCGGAAACTGAGCAGAGGCTAACGACAGGACGATAAGTGTAGCGTCGACGGCCACCGCCAAAGCTGCATAATTAAAATGTGATCTAGATTCAAAAATAAAAATTGGCACATGTGCGGAGCACTTTCCTCATTTAGACTTTTTGGACTTTTAATTTAAGAAAGTGCAGCGTCTGTTCATTTAAATCGATGTGATTTGCCTGATTTCAAATTAAAATGTAGTTTCGTTGGAGGCAGACAGCGAGTAAACGAGGGAGCTAAAGACACGCTAACTAGTAACACATATTAATTATTGACGAGTTGGTGTGGGCAAAAAATGTGTAATGAGAGTAGTGCAGAGATGAAAGTGTTGTAGATGGTGATAAAAGACAGAGACTCGCCACGAGTCCGGCCACACTCACCATTTTCTCCGAAGACGTGACAGGCGCGAGAGAAATAAAAAGCGGCTCCGGATTCCTCACAAGTGCAGCTGTCAAGTTTTGAAGTCTCTGTTTAAGTTTCCTATTTTCAGAGTGACGTTTAAACACATATTTTGAATGACGAAGAGCGCGTACGCGAGACAAGTGGGGAGGACGCGGATCTCCTCCAAGACACTCAGCATTTTCCTTCTACTCACCAGCTTCGCCCGGGCTCAATCTCAATTCCAAAATCAAATACAGACTGATGCTAGTAAGTCTCCATTCAATTTTTAATAAGTGTATCCTTCACCATGCAATTTCGACTAGGGAGCGTCCGTAAATTACGTCACTCAAAAGTCCTAGATTTTAAACAACTTCTTGCGTTTTTGTATGCACGCCTATGCAAAAGGATAGGCGTCCTTATCCCATATACACTCTTTAAACGTATACTGTTATTTATAAACGCTCCTACTTTTACAAAAATACTACAAGGAACTACAGTGCACTTATTACGTTTCCCACAGCTCATGAGTCGTACTTTGAGCATACAATTAATTTTTAATTTTCTGGGCATTTAAAGTTTAGCCCTTTTTAAAACTTGATTGGATTATTTTGCATCCAATCTTGAAAACCCCTTATTAATTGCTCTATAGTTCAGTTTTATAGCAGCTACTTGAATTACATAATTCAAAAATATGATCAACTAAATTAGATCCATTTCGAATTTCAAAAACATTAGTTTAAATGCGTGTAAATTATTGTTTAACACAACGAAGGATAAGTCAGGGACAATGTAGACAATTGCACACATAAGAACGCTTTACAATTGAATCCATTTTATATGCTAACGATAAGCAATATTTTAAAAAACTTTGGCAATTGGATTAAAATATTTATCCTTTGTTTATTTTGTTTTAGATTTGAAGCAGGAGGGACTAAGGGAGCACAACGAGCTGCGTGCCAAGCATGGATCACCCGCATTGGTCCTGGACGAAGAGGTAATTAAACGTCCATTTGCCCTAATTTAATTAAAGCATGCAAGTCTTTTGGAGTTTGAATTTAATCCTGAGCTAATGACGTATACATAACGATTTGTTTTTTGTGAATCAGTTGAGCAGGAGGGCAGCGCAATGTGCGAGCTACTACGGACAAAGAAAGGTCCTGGACCACACCTGTCCCTTCTCGTGAGTAACTTAAGTTTACTACACTTCAAATAGCACTAAAATGAACATAACATTGAATAACATGGCATATTTTTAATCTGTGCAGACACGGGACAGGAGAGAACATTGCCTTTTCCATTACGAGGCCCGTGGAGGACAAGATCCGGGAGTGGTACAATGAGCTTGGACGTTACGACCACAGATACCCGGGACTCTACAAGGAAACCGCCCACTTCACTCAAATGATCTGGAAAAGCACGAGGAGCATTGGGATTGGACAGGCGAATGTGGACGGTGTGAACTACTACGCCGTCCTCTACATGCCTCCTGGAAACACAGTCAGCCAATTCCGGCACAATGTCCCCGCACAAAAGTACTGATATCTGGATGGAGTAGAAGTTTGTGTGCAAGAGCCTCAGGGGCTAATTGGACCGAAAGGAAGCAAGTAATGAGCACCATGTATAAACAGAGCAATGCACTGCAGCTCGGTATTATTTTGCAAAGACTATTCACGCATATGCAAGTATTTACGCAATCATGTGATACACAATTATTAGAAACAAAAATATCGATTCCTGGATTATTAATCCACAAAAATTACAAATGGATTCTTATCCTGCTTTAGTCTCCGTTGTTTCCGAAGAAATAAAATAAAATTACAAATCGTTACAAAATAGGAGAAACGGCAGGAGCGTTTGCTTTAAATAATTTAATAAGTGGCTCCATTTTTAGTGAAGGTATTCTGAAAAAAAGGGAATGAAATGGGAAATTTAAAAAACGCAATTTTATTTTTTTTTTGAGCCCTGCTTTGTATTATAGACAGTGCAAACCACACTGCATATTGCATTTAATCTTAACCACTGTCCACCACGTACTAGTAGCTCTCTTCAAAAATACGTCTTGCCCATTGCATTCGGTGTGTAGGTAATCGTCGTATTGCTAATGTGCGTACACATGGAATGGTATCGTCACGAAATTATACTTTATTACTTACTAAATGGCCTTTAGACCAACTGGAAGAGAGATAAAGAGCTCCACTGTTTTAGGCTCAAGCAAATACCTTCAACTGAGCCATGTTCCATGCATTAATAAGCATACGGAACGGAGTACGGCCTAAATGTAGCACTCAAATTCAAAAACTGATATCTTCCGCCCAGGATCAAATCTGACCATCTCCATTTACTGCAATTATTGTTTTTAATTTCCAGAATTCACTTACTACGCGAGGTAAACAGTTCTTGTTGCATAAGTGTTGAAATTGTTTAGTTTATGAATGGCATCAGCGATATGTAATTATTGCATATAGTAAAGTTATCGTCGTGATAAAGCTTATTTCATATGTCACATAATTATTGAATATTTACGGTATAAGTATATAAGATAACTGAAGTCATTAGGTTGCGCCTTGTTTCTAAGACCTTGATTTCACTAGCGACTTTAACAATTGTTAACCCTAACAACTGTTAGCTAATCACTCGTTTCTACGTGAAATGTGAACTAACAAGTGTTAAACTCTTAACAATGATTAACTTTTATCAATTGTTAAAATCGATAATTAGCGTTAACAATTGATAACTAAACCTGTGAAATCGCACTAACAATTGTTAAACTTCAGAATTTGAAATTTCCCGCGACCCATAACTAACAATTGTTAATTTATGTAGTGAAATCTCACTAAACATTAATAGTTTAACAATTGGTAACTACCCGTGAAATCGCAAAGTTAACCATTGATAACTTAGCAATTGTTAGCTAACAGTTGTTAAATTCGCTAGTGAAATTAAGGTCTAACAGTTTTAATTATCAAGTTTGCCTTAACTACGCTAATTCCAATTCCTTACAATAGTCATGACTCAAGTGGTTTGATTTTATTGTTTATTCTATGCCATAGATACCGTTTGACTAGGTTGCTTACTATAAATGAAGATATAAATGCAAACTTTGCAATTTTAAAAATTAAAATATATCATACGCACCGCGTACTAATTATTCCTACTAGGACATACTTGTTCTTTTTAATCGACTGGTGCGAGGATTCACATGGGAACTTTAGCCACGATCATACTCTTTTTAAAATACTACGATAAAGAAACAACTTCTTAAATTTAAAGAATTGAGTGAAAACATTTTGACAACGTATCATCAACAATTAAGTAAGATAATTATTACAATAATTTAAATTGCAAAATTGATTTGAATACCTGATGTTTATTTTCTTTTGACATACAAAAGTATTTAAAAAAATCATTTTTGAAAAGCGTGACTTCTAATTCACTAATTTTAATTGCAACATTGAATTCGAAAGACAACTCAATTCTAATTTTGAACAACGACTAATATGGAAATCTACCTTACTTGAAACTACAAAATAAAGCACAACTACCCTAAACGTATACTACATATATGAGTGACCTCTGCTTGTATAGTCGTTCGACTGCAAAATGCGCTGTTTGGCCGCAATCGCGCGCGCAATTTCAAAAAAATCGATTTTTTCGAATTTCGCCGCGCTCTAGCTCCCACAATTTTTGTCCCATTTTCATAAAATTTGAAATACAACATCCTTATACGCTTATCTAAAAAGTGATTATAAGATTTTTAAAAATTCGAAATTTTTAATTTTTTTCGAAAAAATTAGTTTCAACTTTGGGCCTCAGAAATAAACATTTTTGAAATTTTGAAATTTTCGAATTTTCAAAAATCCTGAAATTACTTTTTAGATAAGCGTATAAAGATGTTGTATTTCAAAAATTATGGAAATTGGACGACAAGTGTGGGAGCTGGAGCCAGAGCGCGGTGAAATTCGAAAAAATCGATATTTTTGAATTTGCGAGCGCGATTGCGGCCAAACAACAAACTTTGCAGTCGAACGACTATACGAGCAGAGGTCACTCATATGGGTAGTCTACGTTTCGGGTAGTTTCGTTTTATTCTGTAGTTTCAAGTAAGGTAGGTTTTAATGTAAGTAGCAAATCCATTTAATTGTGTTGAATACCAACAAAAACTGTGATTGTTGCTCCGTTTTTCCTATAGAAACCGTAAATAAATACAAATAGTGAAAAAGATGAAGGGGATCATTCGATTTTGTTGTCTTATCTGCTGCCTGGTATTGTTAGCTCTTCTCAATCTGTCTGTGTCAGGGGATGAGTCGGCTGTTCAGAAGGCACTGATTGCGGCGAATTGTCCAGAGGGCTGTGAATCTAATCAAGTTTGTTGCACAAGTAATACATAGTATTACAATAAAATTATTATGGGCATCATTTTAATACCAACTTTTTCGTAAAAAATCATGCAAGGATGAATATTTTCCTTGAAGGTAAAAATTAGAAGGAATTAAACTTTTTTTATTTTTTTAGACAAATGCGTCAAGAAAGGCCATTGTAGGCTAATTGTTCGGTAGAATAAAGATCTGCAACAATGGTAAAACTGAAGCTACTGTGAAACAACTAATAGCAATGTAACTGGTAAAACGGAAAAAAATGTTGGTCGCAGTTTTGAACTGAATAAATCCAAACAACTTTTTATCGCCCACATTTACAGAGAAGAAGTGTTGTTAAGATTTTTGTTATGTCCTCTTCATTTATCAAGCCACAGTAAATATTAAATTAGGCCACCGTGGGCTGGCCCGAAGTAGATGCTGAGCTTTAACAAAGGCGCAAGACAATTTATGTTACGCTAAAAGATGATATAAGACTTATTGAAGCTCCCCTACAATCAATAAGACATATACCAATGTTTGTAGCTTATAGTTTAATATAGCTAAAATTGTATAAATTGCACCAATTACAAATAACGTCATTATGGACAATCCCTGTATATCTGTTACGCATACAGGTAAGTACGTGAGATCTAGTTAAAATAGGATGCAAAAAAAAATAAAAGTTGGAACTTGAGGTACTAGAAACTATGGTATTTGAAGAACGTTATTATGGACGATCTGTAAACATCTATAACACATATGGGTCAGTCCGTGACATGTAGAAGAAATTTTCACGTGACATCATTTGCGCGTCACCCTTAGCCTGCTTACCTAATAAGAATGCGATAACACCTGAGTGGGAGTGTCTAAAAGAAATTTTCGCCTGACGTCAGTTGCGCGTCACCTGCTAACCTGCATACCTAATGCGAATGCAATAGCAATCTCTAAAATGGCATAATTTGAATAACGCCATGTATAAACGATTTCCGCACGCATGCTTAAAGAATTCAATGTTAAAGATATATGTTAATCTAATTTTGGAACTAATGGCATTGGAACCTCTAAACTAGTAAAATTTGTATGGCGTCATTTAAAGACAATCCCTGCTTGCATGTTTGTGAAATCCTGTGTTAAAAATATATGTCAATCTAATTTCTAATTCAATAACATTGGGGATTTCTAAAATGGTAAAATTTGTATGACGTCATTTATGAAAGTTTCCTGCATGCATACTTGTGAAATATTATGTCGAGGGTACATGTCAACCTAATTTCCAAACTAATATAAATGAAGATTCTTAAAATGGTAAAATTTGTATGACGTCATTTATAGACGACCCCTGCATGCATTCTAGTAAAATCCTATGTTAAGAATATATGTCAATCTAATTTCTAATTTCTGATTTTATAAAAATGAGGATCCCTAAAATGGTAAAATTTGTATAAAGTCATTTATAACCGACCCCTGCATGCATTTTAGGAAAACCCTATGTTAAGGATATATGCCAATCTGATTTATAATTTTATGAAAATGGGGATCTCTAAAATCGTAAAATTTGTATGACGTCATTTGTGGACGATCCCTGAAGTCATCCATGACCAAGAAGTCATCCATGACCAAGAAGTCATCCATGACCAAGATGTCATCCATGACCAAGACGTCATCCATGACCAAGAAGTCATCCATGACCAAGAAGTCCTGCATGCATACTAGTAAAATCCTATTTTAAAAATATATGTCAATTTAATTTCCAAACTAATGAAAGTGGGGATCCCTAAAATAGTAACATTTGTATGACGTCATTTATAAACGACCCCTGAATGCATACTACAGCAATATATTAACGTGAATTATTATTCACGGGACATCATTTGTAAGTAGGGATCCCTAAAATGGTATCATTTGTATAAAGTCATTTATAACTAACCCCTGCATGCATTCTAGTAAAACCCTATGTTAAGGATATATGCCAATCTAATTTATAATTTTATGAAAATGGGGATCTTAAAAATCGTGTATGACGTCATTTGTGAACGATCCCTGCATGCATACTAGTAAAATCCTGTTTTAAAAATATATGTCAATCTAATTTCCAAACTAATGAAAGTAGGGATCCCTAAAATAGTAAAATTTGTATGACGTCATTTATGGACGACCCCTGCATGCATACTACAGCAATGTATAAACGTGAATTATTTTTCACGGGACATCATTTGTTCGTAACCTTTATGCATCCAGAACGATATTCCTTTCGTGCCTGGCCTGAAGTGAGAGACAAATTGACCACTGCCTGCACTGCACTGTAGCATAGATTAGAATACTTGTGTTTGCCCGGCAGATTTTAAACACAGTGGTATGTATTTTGTTTTCTGCATTTGTTTTGTATGCGTTTACACGCATTCCAGTCGTTTTTAGAAGCTCACTTTCCTGATTTTTGACATGGGTCCACTCAACTGTTAATTGTGGATAAGTGGTTAGTCCGATCATCCTCAAAAACAATAGGGCACCTCTTGCTCACATTCCTAAGTGTTTAAAGTTAGTTTGAAAGTAATCACTTGAAAACTGTGACCTGTAGAGCAACCCCAGCAGACGGACGGACGGACGGACAGACAGACAGACAGACAGACAAAACCATTTCAATAGATGCTCAGCATTTAAAAACTTAATTTCATTTTACAGTGAAAACAATTGGCAAAAATGCATATCATGTGCATACTGACAAAGTAGAAAAGGAACAATGTGTACAATAGTGTTGCTTAAAAGGTCTGTAGTATTTAATCAGCAGAAGTAATAATAGGCAGCAGGCATCAGCCATAATAGATTTTAAATGACAGTAAAAAATTTGAGTCTCCAAACTTACAGTCGCAATAATTATAATTTCAATAAATTATTATAATTATCCTAATAACCATCGCCATCTCAATACCAGCAGCTCAACTCCGGAAACATGAAAAAACGTGGCTGTTTGAGATACAATTTTGGGGAATTGCAATAATAAATATTTTTGAAGTTGCGCGAACGATTTTGGCGGAACAACGAATTTTGCCGTCGTACATAAAGTAAAGCCAATTAGAGGTCTCATAAATCCAATTGGCGGTACTTGATTAACAATCTGTGGATAAAGTTTAATAAGGTAATTGGCGATAAGGGGAAACATAACAATTCCTAAAGAAAATATTTTTGGACTATTGGCAGCTGTAAAAATAGGTTTTAGTTATATTTCAACATGCTGAGCATTGGTATTACTATGAAACAATCATGCGCATCCTCTTAACTTTATTAACAAGGTTATTGAAATATTCTGAGTGTAGCCTGATTATTTCAAATATATTTTTTAAAAGTCCTAAAGTGTATCCTGTGTCGTCATTCTTTGTTAGTGGTAGACAATGTGATCATTCCGCAAGACCATCACATAAGACCACATTTGTGACTATTTAATTCTAGATTCTGGTTGAACATGTTACACGCCAATTCCAATGCCTGCAACTTACAAAAATCAGGGTGGTTTTTAATACCACAGATCCAAATTAACTCGACCGAATTTTGTGCTTTCGGTAGCAGTAGGACGCAAAAGTTTTTAAAAAGTCAAATTTAGATTTTTTTGGCACCCTGTAGCTTTTATAACTATTTTCTATCCAATCCTGATGACATTTTATTTTTTTCTAATCCTTAGGCAATGTTTTGAAAATAAATTTTAGGATTTCTTAGAGTTTAAAAATTTAATTGTTTAAAAGAAAACTCCAATATACAAAATTCAGCATCAAAGTGTTATTCTTTTGCATTTTTGTCAGAAGATTTAGAAGATGTATAAAATGTTAAGCCTCCGTGGAATAACCTGTGGCCTGTACCAGCTATTTGTTTATACCTGGTTGCTTGCATCTAAATATATGTGAAGTTGCATAAATGTTGTACAGACATAGCATTTGAATTACAAGAACTACAATAATAAAAAGTTTGAGTTTAAATGGTTTAGAATTGCGACCTGTAAAGGAGCTGCTACAGACACGTAGAACGCAGACAGGGGTACCCAAGCTTGAGAATAACGTCGGAACTTATAGGAGATTTGTTATCGGTAGGAAATTGTAGGTGCGTACAAGAATATTACTTCACTTTTCCTACAAGAACCTGTACTTGCATGAACTTGTAGGAGCAGATATGATAATATTTTACTTTTCCTACAACCATCTGTACTTGCAAGAACTTGTAGGAGCCTTAGTCACTTTTCCTACCAACCCAATAATAAGCATGCGCGTTGGAGTTGTCCTACACGAGGACCATGGAAAAGAGAACGCAATGAGTGAATCGAGAGCGGTAGCGTTCAAATTAGCCGACAGCCGTACCAGCTACTGACCGACAGTTTGGCATGACGGCTTTATCAGTAAAACACATTGAAATGTACACTACCGTAGGTACCTGCACGAACTCTCCTGTATGTGCTGATTTTAGATTTTGATTTGCCGACGTCTGCTGCCGGTCACTACCGTGCTCTGTAGTGTATTTTAGATTTGTATTTATTCTATTTATTACTTTAAAAGTTTAAAATAGGTTAAGTTGCAGTTAAAGTTGGACCAGCTTGATTGTTGTTGCTAATTCACCTTTGTAAACGAGTAATTTTGTGTTTTTGTTACCCAGTATGTTAGATATTTGTGACAGACTGAAAGCAAAGTGAGTTGCATTTTAGTGTTTTTTGGAACATTTGAGATTAGAAAGTGGAATTAAGATAATAAAAGCGTAATTTTATAGAATTTTCGAAATCAAACAAGATTCCAACATTAACCTTGCTTTGACTATCTGACGTTGTAGATGGCTAAATTACGTCACCGAGTTAAATCCAAGTTACCTTGTCTTTTCGACACTCACTACAGTTAAGTTTGCATTGTTGTTGCAAAGCTTAACTGTAGTCAAAGTCACTAGTCAAATCAAGGTTAAAATTCAAAATACTTTTTTACGCTCTTATTATTCTTAGTAAACTTTCTCCAGATCACTTGCTTTGAGTTAATTAGTCACAAATATTTAATACTGTTTCAGTAATTTAGTTATCATGTATCACAACTGTAGTTGTTTAGGTGGTGGTACGACAGTTAACATTCCAGTTTTAATATTATTCAGTTCAGATGGGTTCTGTGAATAACAATTACTATTTTAAGTGCGTGCTAATGTGTGAGTGGCTAGTGATACTAATAAAATCAAAAATTGGAGGATCACCAATGCTATTTTGCCTTGATTCGACAATTACTTGTACCCTTAAGTAAAGTGCGAAAGTTGGAATGTTTGTGCAACTTCGGACGAATTTCAATTTCTATACGATACTCGATAGTTATTCTGATAAATAACTTTAAAATAATAATTTTCACATTAACTGTTTAATTTTAGCATCAAAATCACGATAAGAATGCTGGCATGAATATAGTAGGAACCAGTAGGAAATATTGTAGGAACTCGTAGGGGAGCGTATGAAATATTCACTTTTGGTCATACAAGCACCGACAAGATTTTACAGTCGCGTGTCTGTAAGAACTTGTAAGAGCTTGGGGGAAAAGTTTGTCGGAGAAGTCACGCTTTTCAGACAACTTTTCCTGTAGGGAAGCTCATGTAGGTTCTTATACTTTACTTAAGCTTGGGTACATACAGACGGACGGATACAAAACCATTTCAGTTGATCCAGCTAAAGCTTAGCATCTTGAAAATAGAAAAGTACAGGTAATGAATTTGTTCAACTTGTTTAATTTAAATCCGTTTCATTAAAATTCATAGTTTGCAACAACAAAATAATTTTTTTTAAAAAATAAATAAAGGCTTTATTTAGAGCCAGCCATAAAAAAGTATGCCAAATTCCTTAGCGTATTCCAAATCACCACGAAATAAAAAATTGCCATGACCCGCATGTTCCACGTTTGGTCACTGCTCTGCCTTATTTTTAGTGCACTCATTATCTTTCCAACCCTCTCTACGTCAAGAGTAATTTTTGTTATTTGTTTTTATTATCAATAATAAATAAAAAGTCGAACCACACTCAAGCTATATAGATTTTAAGTCTTAAAATTGAGTACCAAAAATGTTATTTTTAGAATAAACATCAATTAAATTACATACCTTAATTACTATACATGTTGCAAATTGTAAATCAGGAAATTGTTGCTTACCGAGCATTGCACTTTTTCTTAGCTACATCTTACTCACAAATAAATTAATAAGCTACTTGGAAATCATTGCATTGGTGGGAGTCTATGTTTGGAATGTAATGAAGAAAATTTTGCACTTTGTCAAAAAATAACAATTTTGGCGAATTTTAAAACCTTGTCCTGCACTTTGCTAAAAAATTAATTATTTTAAACTTTGTAAAAGCACATATATATAAAATATTGAACGCTTGAGAACTCGACAGTTTTTTATTACTTAAATAACAGGTTTTTCTAACATGGCCTATTTTATGTTTATCTAAAGAGGACATGAGGTGTTTTGAATCTTTACTCAGGATAATATACACGAAAACAGTTGAATTCAGACATTAAATTAGCTGTGTACATAGGTAGGTGTGTAGATACTAGTAAGTAATCAAACCAAATGAAGTATCAAAAACCCTACCACCCTGTCACTGCAGTACTATCATCAAAACTCATTTCATTGTGCACAACAGAAGATTTAGAACTTTTAAAAAACTAATTCAAAAATACACGTACACAGAACATTTTGTATTTTGCAAACAATGTAAATTTAATATTTCACAAGTTTAAAACATATTTAAATAGAATATTTTACACTAGTTTAAAACTTGTAAATAGACAATTTGGGTTTTTTTAAAACAATACGATTAAACAGACCATGTTTAAATCTCCAAAAACATGTGACTTGGATAATTTTGCTTTTAATTTCAATGACAAGCGGACAAAAAACATTTTGAATATTTTATAAAAACAGTTTTTGCATCTAATTTAATTAGTTTTTTCTCAGAAAGCTGTTACTGACTCTTCAGTCGTAGTGTTTAATACGCTAAAACTTGAATTTTTAAATATTGGCTTAAGAAAAAACTTTGGAAAAAAAAACTTTTATTTATTTTTTAGTGGTGTTTTTTCCCTATGTAATACTTACATGTCTAAACGAAAGTGAAAACTGCATAAAGCTGACGGCGAGGAAATAAAAAGCATTTAAAGCTGTGAGGACAGTGAGTGCGTGAGTGGACCAGTCAAGTGTGTGCAGCGGTAAGGATTGACGGCTGTGACGAATGGGCCTGCTCAACAAAAAGTAAACACTGTGACGTAACCACGTAACGTGGGGAATGTTGTTAATATAATTATATCGTTAGTGAAGAGGCATTCTGGCGCAAGTCCATCGGATTCTTAAAATCACTGTGTCGTAAGTCAATTTATTTTCTGCACCAGCAGTTATTAACTTAACGGACTTGCGACAGAATGACTGTAGGATTTGAATGGATAGACATACGACAAAATGAATTTAGCTGTGGACTAGACTTAAGCCAAAATGTCTCTTCACCGACGATATTTAACGGTTCTGTTATCCACATGATTGCATTTTATTCACAACTTTGAAGCTTAGTTTCCGAAATTTTGGTGCAAAAAACCATTTGTAAATAAACAGAATGCAAAAAACACAAAATTTTTAAAATTTTGAAAATTTTAAAAATATTATTTTCCTACTCATTTTTAAAAAGATATAATTACTAATTAATATTAAAACGTATGGAAAAATTAAAATGTTTAAAATTTTGTGCTTTCGTGTTGCTTACACTTTAGAAGGGTTTTCTGTACAATTTTAAAAATCAAGGTTAAAAAGTGTGAATAACGAATGGATTGAAAAACAGTTAAATAATTAGGTATACAATTTAGGACCTTATTTGTTTTTCAAAACGTGATTTTATCGAAAAAAAGTCACAAAGCGCACAGCGATATCCTTAGATCCTAAAATTCAAAAATTATAGTCATCAAGAAATAATAAAATTATATATATTTAATGACATCTATTTCACTTTGTATACATTTAAATACATGTGTGGTTGCAAGAATGTCTTCTTTCTAATATTTAAATGACTCAAACTCTAACAACAATTAGATTTACATCGTCACTACAACATAGAACTACCTTCCCACGCAAAACTGTCCGACCGTTTTCGATCGTTTCTAGCTATCGAATTATGTCGTCGGATTTTGGAACGTTTTCCTACCCTTTTTTCCGATAGGCGACTATCGGATCCGACAGTTACGAAAAAGTCAGAAAAAAATATGGAAATTTCCAACATTGTCAGAATTCGATCTCTCGACTTCGGTTGGTGACACTGTACCTTAATCCTTCCGCTACATAGTCCTTAATTGATGAGATAGAATTTAAGCTCCTACTTATAGCGCCTTTGTGTATTTTTATGCTTTACGTCATAAATACTTGGTTTTATGAAAAACTGAAAGCAACATTAATAATTTGGTAATTAACTACCTAATTAAGCGTAATCAGGGATTAATTTCTTGACATGTCCAAAAAGGTCAGGTCAAAAGGTGACCAAATTAATTATTACCTAATAATGTAAATTGCAAAAAAGGTTGTATTTTATTTATATATTACCATATAATTATTTCATTACGTGACCATTTCAACAAGGTCAAAGGTCAAAGGTCACTTATTTTGTAGCCTAAATAGCGTATGTCAATAAAGTGATGATTAAGTTTTTTTGGCATTTTAAAACATTTTTTGAAAGTTTTTGAAATTTTTGTAAAAAATTTTGAAAATGATTTAAAAATTACAAAAACTAGTTAACAATTAAAAATCCTGTGGACAGATGATGAAGTATGTCAAAGGTCAAATTTTTAAAGTTTTCAAACGATCGGAAAATATTATATTTCCTCCGATCGTCTATCAACCGATCGTCTGACTATCGTTTGCGATAGTTAACTATAGTATTCCATCGGACACAATATTTCTCGCCGACAGAACAATTTCCGATCGATTCCGAAGCTATATTTTTGCGTGGGTTTGAAAACAAGTTTGCTCGTGAAGAATTTATTCCCCAGCCCTAAACACACTGAGGCAGTAGGAAGACGAGGCAATTCTAAGAATTGAGAGAACCAACGTTGCCAGTGAGCATATGTGCTGTGTGTAGCTAAATTTAAGGAAATTGTACCTGTATTTATGTTTTACGATAGCGTAATAAAAGAGAATATTGTTTTGTTTTTTGCTTTCCTGCCATATGTACAAGTAAAGGTTACGAAACTTAGGCTCGAAATTCAGAGAAATCAATAATTCTTAAGAAAAACGCACTAAAACAGAAAGTCCAGTCGTAGTGCGTAATTAAATCTTTATTATTAAGGATTTTACTTTCTCCAAAGTCAAATTCTCATTTGCTTTAACTAAATAAAGCAACCGGAAATTCTATGTAATTCCTAATGAATATGACTATACGCACGCACCTATTTGTGCCTAAGTGGCGATGCGGTGAATTTATGTTTCTGGGAAATCTTTCTCTTATGCAGAACAACACAAAAAGGAAACAAGTCAGCTCATACATCACCAGTATAAAAGCAGACACAAGTTCTGAATATTACTCAAGTCAAAATTGAAACAACACAATAGTCGTAGGTAATCCAACGCTGCCCCAACAGTCGCGAGAAAAACCAGAAACGTAAAGGTAATTAATTTGTTTAACTTTTGCAATTTAAAACTACTGTATTAGGTAATATCTTTTACAACAATTACATTTTTTTTGTTAAGCCAATTTTCAGGTAAAACCGCATCCTCAAACACCAGCTAAAAAACCATATTAAGAGCCGTACACCACAGAAAATAAATCCAATTTCCTGGCAGAACTCGCATTTGTGAAATAAAAATATCAGCATGGCTCGCATGTTCACCGTTTGGTCGCTGCTCTGCCTTATTTTTGGTGCACTCATTCTCTCTGCAACACCCTCCACGTCAAGCCCAATTGCTGCGGAAGAACGTCGTGGAAAGTATGATTGGAAGAAGTGCACGTTAAAATCAGACGGAACTGTAGAGTGTGTCGAGTATACCTGTGTTGAACGAAAACGGTGTGAACTCTGTCATGACGTCGAAGACCCAGATCCTTGTGATGAATTTATTAAAGACTAAGCAATGACAAGAACTCAAAGGCTAAAGGAGAAGATGCTGCATTGTTGTTTGCTTGTGTGGGCGTGTTTATGTAATTCACAGCTCACAGCTCGGCAATTGTCAGATGTCAGAAATTAAGCCATGAGGAGCTAGACTGAGTTTGATTTATTTTTGTGTGTAATTTTAATACTAACATAAGAATGACCAGATTCGCTTAATTTTTTATCTGCATCAGGCATCTACGTTAAATAAATCATATATCTGAATTTTTGTACATTTATTAAATATATTTGGAAATTGTGTACAGAAAATGGAAGTTTTAGAATAAAAAGCATGCACACTACATATTTAGTTACCACCTTATTGCATTGCATTCTAAGAACTGCCACTGCTGAAGAATCAAAAGAAGTCATTCACGAAATAAAATTAAAATGTAATTAATACATGGTCTGAATAAAATCAAAATTAGCCATCTTGTAAAACATAAATCTACAAGAAATAAGCAGATCATCATCCTAAAACCATGTAAAAAGAATATCTGGCTTTTCAAAAGCAAAACGTGCCAAAGCAATGCTTTACATTATAAATGAATTTATATAACACTTTTGCCAAAATTTAAAAAATCTGATTTTTTTAAAGTTTGCCTACAACTCCTACAATTTGTGTCTGACTTTAATGAAACTTGCAGTTTTGTGATATTCAGACTTTCATCTACAAACTTCTTTTTTAAACTTTTTAATTCGATATTTTGAAATTTTTTCTAATAAATTATTAATATGTCTTACTTTTGCGACCTAATTTTTAATTTACGTTTTGAAAAAATAAAACGTCGAATTTAAAAATTATAAGAAATAAGTGTGTAGTAGATAAAAGTATACGAAACACAAAACTGCAAGTTTCATTAAAATAAGACAAAAACTATAGGAGTTTAAGGCCGGCAATTCTTGAAAAAATCAGTTTTTTTGAATTTCTGTGGGCGACTGCTGAAGTACCGCGCAAAAATGCGCTCAAGTAACCAAACTTATTGTTTAAACTAAGGTTCAATGTTAAGGCCCCGTCAGTAGTAATAATAGTTACTATGACAGGTGCTTGGCTAATATGAGAGGTACTATGTATAATGTAGTAATGTATGACTGTCTGACTGAGTGAGTGAGTGAATGATAGAGTGTAGTAAGTAGTCAGTAGACAGTGTACAATGGTAGAGTTTATTATGGTATAGTTTACTGTGCCAAGTGTGGCTGGTTCACTCGAGAGTTGGTACTACACTGTCGAGACTAGTGTGTGGAAGGAGCTGAGCCTCCCTCCGTTGCATACTTCCTATTTACATTACATTGAATGATAACAATAACATTACTATTAGGACATCGTATGCACGATGCCCTAACATACCCCCTCTCCGCAAAAGGAGCGAGAGTACGTCTCTACTGCCTACTTGTACGTCTAACTTACTGTTTAAATGACGTGGCTTATTTGCCAATACTACTTACTACAGCTAGCTTACGTGTAATGTATTTTAATGCTCAATCGCCAATAAATCGTAGCCATATTATCATTATATAATAGTTGTCTCAGACAACTGCATCTTAACCTTATATATGGCAAATACATATATTCTCAATACATTAAATCATTCATTCAAATTCGTTACTCTGGACGGACGGCCGGGACGACCAGACCATCCCCCCTCCCGATAAAATCCAAAGTCGGAGGAGTAAAATTTCATAGTAAGTATCATTAGACGCACAAAAATTTGCTCTACTCAGGGCCCCTAGTTACATTTCAAAATCATTATTTTCAAAAAAGTTATAAAAGCTAATAAATGTTTAAAAATATTTTATCATGGCCAACATGGTCCATTTCAAAAAATATTACATAAATCGATCTTGTTGGGTTTTCTACGAGGTTTTCGACTATGGAGAGTCCGAATAAGTGTCTCCGGACTACATACAGTGTGATCCAAAGTTTGCGGACTCGAAATGTATCCAAATCGGATTTTTATCTAATTCAAGGTAAATACTTAAGATTTAATATTATCTAATCTAACATATACCTATGGTCTAAAATCAATCCCTTAAAATACAAGTATGGTGAATTACATTGATTATAAAGAATTAAAATACAATTAAAATATTTTGTGAGTCTATATCCATAATTAGGGCCAAACTACATATAAATAATATTTTTGGGCTCCATACGGAGTTTTGATTAATTTTTTAAGGGTATGCTGCCCAAGTGTGTATAGCCGGACTTAAAGTAGAAAGCTGTTCCGGTGCTAGAAACATCCTAGGCTAAAATAACAAGTAAGTTTAAAAATCATATTGTAACTGCCAAAAATTATTTCATAATAATATACGTAGTGACAGATACATGAAAATCAATGGTATATTGAACTAATTACATGACTAAGATTAAAATTAATTATAATGACATTATTATAACATTGTATTAATAAAATTGGTCTCCTTTAGAGTTTTGTTTAAATATTTTTAGGGTGAACCGGACCTGAGAGGAAGGTGACGCACCTGGCCAGTATACGTAACCCACATCAGGCGCGTAGAAAATATTCCCCTTTAATCAGGTACATACCTTTACAATGATTAATTACACTAACAATCCTATTCCTATTAGAATTTATATAATTATACAATATTATATTTATTATATTCGACTATAATGTTTTTTAAAATAGGTTATTAATTTTTGTTTCTTCCCATGGAAGATTTTGATTATGGTTTTTTTAGCGTCAAGTCAACGGTTCCTGCGGTAAATTGACTAAATACTATATAATATTAATATTTACTATATTATGAAAATGAATGTATATTGTGTGTATTATGGTATCTATCTTTCAAACTACGGCGATGGTACTGGGTCCCTGTAGAGGGTGGGTATTCGCTGCTGGCCGACTGGGCAGCTAGCAGCGTCCTAGCTACACCCGGTCATCCGAACTATAAAGTCTACTTAAATAATTTCAAAAGGGCCTAGCCCAAGTACGTTACGTACATCGAGTTTGTCTAGTCTATCTATCTATAATACTATATATGGATTTTACAATTGCTTCTTATGGCTATACTCCATAAAATATTAAATACTTAAATAATTCTAACAATAATGTATAACAATAAAATAAACACAGTTCAGGTTATTTAGAATTTCCCTGGTTACAAATGATTTCTATAATTATAACTACAATATGCCACAGTTTTGTGGACTTTCATAAAATAACGATTAATAAAGATAATAGTGGAATTTAAACGTATTGTGCGTATTTTACTTTTTCTTTAAATTTTATTACACACTGAAATAAGACTGAAATAAAACGAAATTATCAAATATGAACCGCGTTCATATTTGCAAAAATAAATAATAAAGTGCTATTCTAAACAAATTTAATTTGACGTAAAGTATTTTACTGGAGAAAACCTTCCCAAAGAAAATCACACTAGATTAGTACTTCTGGGGTCAATTGTCCCCGCTAGTGGGATAAGGTTCAATCCTAAGGCGTCCGACTACCTGTGCCTCAATGGTACGTATAGGTTTAGGGGCCTCCCAGGCGGTACCCCGGAAGGTCCCTGATTGACAAAGCACCGTTCTCTCAGGCGTAATCATACGTTATGATAAATTTGATATGTTGGCTATCGACAGAAAATACTACTTAAAATTAAAATTAAAATTATATTAACTAATTTTTATCGTGGAACTACCCACAAATTCTAGACCTTAAATTCTTAACATTATCTTTATTAATTATAAATTCGTCGTCAATGGTAGCTAACAAATCCTTATTTCTTGAACCTTTAGGGCGACCAGGTCGCCTTTTAACTACCTCGCTATAACTAGGGTTACCAATTACCGTAGGTTGTTGTTGACTTACTTGGGTCGAATCTTGACGTAAAGTAGGTCTTGGTTGTTGCTGACTGAGAACAGGCATCTGCGTAGGTGGGTCAAGTGTACATTGTGGTGGGCCGAGATTCAGTGGTTAAAAATGATCATATGATCCGTGAGAATTTGTTATATTGGTACCTGTACGTTGTTGGTTTTCCTGGTCCATTGACATGGCCCTAGGTTTCCGACCGGACGGAGTTAGTTCACCCGGACGAACATAGTATGGTCTCAGACGTTCGATATTGACATTGAAACGAATCAGCTTATTTTTAGCTCGGCCCTCGAGCTTCATGTTGTTCATGCCAATGTCCTCAATGATTAAGTAGGGTCCTACAAAAATAGATAATAATTTTTTAGAAGTGCCTTTCTCACGTTTTTTATTTCGAAGTAGGACCAAATCGCCCACTTCAAATTTTTTCTCCGTTCGTGCTAGATTAAAACGCTTGGCCCATTTGATGCGTTCTCGCTGAATGGCCAATTTTGCCATTTCTCGGGCATCCCGTCCTTGTTGATGGTAATCTATAGTCTGCTGTTCTCGTAATAAGGGAAGCTCGGCGTCAATGGACAGTCGTGGTTCGCGGCCATGCAACGCAAAGTAGGGTGTATACCCGGTTGTAGAATGTACTGATGTATTAAGAGCAAACGCCAATGATGAAAGGCCTTGATCCCAATGACGCTTATTTTTCATAGCATAGGTACGGATCATGTCCATGAGAACACTGTGTGTGGCCTCAATCGCGCCGTTTGTTCGAGGTGTGTAGGGACTGCTGGTGATATGAGTAGTCCCGGCTATTTGATTTAGTTCTACAATGGTATTGTTAAGAAACGACCAGCTGTTGTCTGACTGTAAATTTTTAGGGACGCCATGTACGTCTAAAATTTCTTCCTTAAGGAAACGCGCCGTAGTTTTAGCGGTGCAATCTTTAGTTTCTCGCAAAATACTGTTTTAGTCATGTTCTCTATGGCTGTTAGCACATAACAATTTCCTGCTGCTGATTTAGAAATAGGACCACAATAGTCAATTTGTACTAGGTCGAAAGGTTCTTCGTGTATCTCTTGAAACTGAAAAAGTCCTGCTGGTTTTTCTCGCGGTTGTTTATTTAATTGACATTTCGTACAAGTCTTGACATAATTTTTAATATCCTCCTTCATTTTTGTCCAATAGGCCCGCTGTTGAATCTTGTGAAATGTTTTCTTCTTTCCTAAATGACCTCCAATTTGGCTATCATGCAATTCATGTAATATTCCCGCCCGTCCAGATTTAGGTATAACTGGTAACGAGTGAGGGCCCCGTGGAGTTGAATGTTTAAAATAAAGTATATTGTTCAGTAAAAAATAATTGTTATAGCTGGAGAAGCCGTGTTCTAGTTTGTAAATAATTTTAGTTAACTCGGGATCTCTCTGTTGTTGACGCATGAATTCCTGTTCTTGCTGAGACAGTGGTTCGGTCGTTATGTTCCAAATGGATAAGTCCATATTGGATACGGCTGCTCTTGATAACAGATCAGGGATGAAATTCAGTTTTCCTGCGATGTGACTCAGGTTGATAATATTAAATTCGGCAAGGACCATTGCCTGTCGAAATAGTTTTGGTGTCATCGGTTTCTTTTTTGATGCCAGTAAAGATGGTAGAGTACTATTATCCGTCTGTATCTCGAACGGAATGCCTTTTAGGAAATGTGAGAATTTTTTCAGAGACCAAACGATGGCCTCCATTTCCAAAACCGGGACTTGATAGTTCCGCATTTCCTTAGTTAAGCTTCTAGATATGCATGCAACTATTTTTTTCATTTTTTGTCCGTCAGGTAATGTATGGGTTTGAAATAGACAAGCCCCCAGGCCTCCAGTCGAGGCGTCTGTGCGTAACGTAGTGGGTAGTTCTGGGTCAAAATGTGCTTGAATGGGAGCTGATGTTAAAGCCATTTTTAAATTTTCGAATGCTTCCTGACATTCGGTGCTCCAAATGTATGGGGTTTTTTTTACCAATAGCGCGTTTAGGGGTTTTGCTATGCTGGCAAGATTGGGTACGAATGATGTGTAAAAATTCACGCTACCTAGGAAAGATTGAAGAGACTTTATTGATTTTGGCGGTTTTATTTTTCGGATAGAGTCTACATACTCTGGAATTGGGCGTCGTCCTTCTTCGTTAATTAGAAAACCCAAAATCTCGATTTCTTGAAATCCCAACTTACATTTAGACGGTTTAAGTCGTAAGTTGTTTGCTATGAGTCTTTTGAAAACTTTGTCCAAAGTTTTGACGTTTGAGTCTACATCAATGCTAGGAGCAATGATGTCGTCTAAGTAATGCAATACTTCTGTGTACTGTAGATTGCCCAGCATCTGGACCATCATACGGCTGAAAAATCCAGGTGCATTAGCCATACAGAAACTTAATTTGAGATGCTCGAAATGTCCATGACAAGTCGAAAATGCAGTAAGGTGAATAGCGTCCTCCTCTAGAAGGATTTGGTTATAGCCACTTTGTAAGTCGAGTGCGGAGAAGATCTTCTTGCCTCGAAAACGGTGTATTATGTCGCTTATTAGCGGTAACGGAAAAATTTGGGTTTTAGTTTGGGAGTTCAATTGGCGGTAATCGTGTACGACTCGCCATTGAGGGTTAGACGGATCAGGTGATTTTTTCTTTACTAAAAAGGATGGACTTGAAAACTCCGATGTAGACTCTCTAATGGTGCCGTCTTTCAGCATTTCTTTGACTTGCCTATCGATTTCCTTATGTTGAACTTCCGATTGTGGGATGTTTCTTATGTTGTATGGTGTGGGATCTTTCAGTTCAATTGGATATCTTGCATGGGGCCAGGAACCCAAAGGAGTTCTAGAAAACATGAATGCCTGTTGATTGTTTCTTACTACTTCTCTGTATTTTTCTCTGTCTTTGGGGCTTAAAGTGGGTGCGAAGGCGATCTTGTCTACTTCCCTTTCTAGTTCGTCGCCTAAATAGATTGGTACGGATTCTGGTTGGTTCTTCGTTTCTGACTTTGTCGTTTTGTCAAATAATATAGAGTTTACTTGGTACGTGTCGAGTAAGTCGTAGTCCGTTAGTTCAGCTACCGATATGACAGTTCGAGCTGGAAGAACTACTGAGTTTTCGGTATAATTTAAAACTTGAAGATACTCAGTGGTATCCGAAATCATGTAGTCTGGTATTTCCAGTCCTCTACAATTTCTATCACCCCGAGCAATGGCGGTGAACGGAGTCCGTCCTAACTGTTGTGACCCCTGCATTACATTATTGGGTATATACTCCGCCGAATATGGATCCACCCGTGTCTTAGCAGCAACATGTATGCGTAATACCTGCGCGTGTCTCTCTCTCTGAGTTTTAATGGTTGCAGGTGTGTGTGTTGCTGGCGTTTTAAGGGCTCCTAATCGAGAGCAGTTTGGTTGTGAGTTATAATTTTTCCTATAGTAGTTTGGGTGGGGCGGTTGTTGTTGAGTTTGTTGTCGTAGCGTATGATTAGTTTGATTATTGATTTGGTTTGCATAATTATTCTCAGTGTTCTGTTGCTTCGCGGAGCTAGTGCGTACTTGACCCGACGGTTGCTGTTGAGTTTGTGTATGTAGATAAGTTGGACGTTGATTGCTGGCATTGTCCATCGCTGTGGTTCCGAAACAGCTGGATGTCATGGTGAGTTCCTTATAATTTAGGACTACACCGAATTTAGTAAACCAGTCGGTTCCCATCAAGATTTGATGCTTAGAATCTTGGACGACTATGTAGTCGTGTGTGTTTGGCCGTCCGTTAATATAAATTGTAACCAACGCCATTCTCATTGTCTGAATGGAATGTTGGCCATAGTCGCATATTGTAGCGATATTTTCTTTTCTAATCTTGGCTCCTAACTTTCTCGCGACATTCTCTCTAATTATGAAGCAATCTGCTCCGGTGTCGAGAAATAAGTGTAAGGGGGACTCCTCGTTCATTCTCAATGAGGTGATTAATTTGATAGCTGTTTCAGGAATGGTTTGTTTACTTAAATAATGTCTCTGTTTACCATCTGTTTCCTGTTGTTGAGCTATGGGATTTTTGATTGTGTTAGATGCCATTGAATTCCGTAGCTTGTTTTGGTTTCTATCTATATTACTAACTATGCTTCTGTTTATATTTCTATCAGGTGGCCTACTATGTATAGTAGAACGGCTCGGCCCGACCGTTCTCTCTAGTAGTTTAAATGTTGTGGACTTCTGGTTGCGTTATTGCGTTGTGGCATGTTTTGCCTGTTGGCATTCCTGCCCGCAATTGAATTGGGATGGATGAAGTTGGGGATGAAATTTTGCCCTTGGTAGTTTCCACTTTGGTTGCGTGTTGTGTTGGGAGTGGAATATCTTGGTTGACTTTGACTTTGGTAAAAATTTGGCTGACGTTGTTGTTGATTTCGATTGAAATTAGCATTTCCGGGATAGGGTTGTTGGTTGATAAGCGGTGCTCTTGGGAAATTGTTTTGGTAGTTGTTTCCCTGTTGTGGAAACTGGGGGCACCGCTTGGCGCCGTGTCCCAACTTGCCACAAATTTGGCAAGTTGTTTGTGACCAATCGGTAGGCTGACGAAATTGTTGTTGTGGACTCTGAACTACGTTTTGGTTTGCTTGGGGTTGGGTTGGGTTCGGGCGTGGTGCCGGAGTGTACGTAGTTCTGCCACTTGAGCCGATAGAGACGCAATGGTTTGTTTAAATGCCTCTAACTGACTATCTGACGTCACTGATGCTACTTCTTGTTTGATGCTTGCCCTAGCTGGTCTTGAATGTTCTGTTGCGTCATAGCGGATAAGTAAATTTCGTAATTGGTCTAGGGTAGTTGGGGCAGCAGGCTGCATTAATATAAAATTGCGCGGACCGTCCAGTAGTCCCAAAATGGTCGTTTCTAACTGCTAATCTAAACCGATGCCTGCCCAACGGTTTCCAAACGAACTCTCCAGCCTGATTAAAAATGCGTTTGCCGTCTCTCGGCATTGTTGTCTCTGATCAAGTAAAACAGCTAATGGGATCTGTGGGTCCGGTACGGTTGGATTTCTTAATAAAAGAGCTGTGAAAATAGCTTCCAATGTGGTGGCCTCATCGTTAACCGTGGCCTTGTTTAAAACTAATAAATCCTGTACTACTGAAGTTGTAATGGCTTTCTTTAGAAGCTGTTTACTTGGTGTAATTCCGGACTGAACATCCGCAATGTATGCGGTGTACTCTGTTTGGAATTCCGTAAATTCGTTAGTATATAGAACAGGTTTAGTATAGGTGGGCATGGGAAGCTTCGGCTTTTGGTAGGCCATCTTATTTATTTTGGGAAATATCTGTCTTGTCTCTACTATGAAATCGTTCTCAAATAATCGGGAATGACCCTCTTCGTCCTCTTCTAAATTATTAAATAATTGTTCTAATAATTCCTTTTGTGCCTTGCGTCTTTCTCTTTTCTCTACTTCGGGTGATAGGGTTAATTTGACTCTACTAGTTTTGACTATTTCAGGAGATAGTTTGATGCGCCTACGTTTTTTATGATTCTCGGGGTTTGGGTCAATTAACTCTTCTAACTGATTAGTTATGTTTACTAACTCAGCCTCAAGTTCCTCTGGGTGCTCGATATTATTTAAAGAAATTTTTTGTACCTTTTTATGCGAAGAATTAATGTCCGCCAATATGTCAGGGTTTGCAATAGGTAGGCCCTCAGACTGGTCCGCAAGTAACAACTCGTCCCGCAATGGTGTGCCAAAGAGTTCCGGTGACGACTCCTCCTCTGATGACTCAACAGGACGGAAGTCTGGTTGAAGGATCGATGGTTCCTCTATTTCATCTGAGGATGCCCCGTCCGAGGTTAAAGTTGATTCGGTAGGTTTAGTAAAAGTGTCGTCAGCGTAATCCACTAGGTTTTCGTCTAGGTCGTCAATACGTCTATCTAGTTGTTGTTGCCTTCTTGTTTGTTTTCTGTGTTCGTAATTTACCGGAGTCTCGGCAAAAAGTTGTCGTGGTGACGGTACTGGTGCTGGTGACGTCAGTAACGGCGGTGGTAGATTCAAGAACGGGTAGGTTTCTATGCTTTCCAATCGTGGAATTCTTTTTTGCTCAGCATAAATATTGAAATCCCAATATATTAATGTTACGTACTCTTGGTCGCTGCAGGAGATAGTTGTTATTGTTCTGCCTGGTATTGGCGTGTCTTGTGCGTCTTGTGGAGCCGTGAGTGGTTCGGGTATTTGCTCGTTAGGATATCTTTGTTGGAACTCCTCACGAGTGAAAACTGTTGTTGTGTGGGTCAGACAATCTTTACTAGTGTACTCGGCTCTAACGTATTTACGGTCGTGGCTTGTGGTGAATTTTGGTGAACTGCACTTAATTTTAACTTTTTGCACTTCCACTTCGTCTTTGGGTGGGTTTTTGTCTTTTTCACTTTGTATATTGTTTTTACTTAAAAATCTGTTCATTACTGTTCAAACGGCAATTGTTATTGAGTTCACTTAACTTATTATATACTAGTCAGTGGGTTTTGCCCATGGCGTACTGTTTTAATAGTTATTTTTCACTTAACTAAGTAATGTTAAAAATTGTTCAAAATTATGGGTCTCGGTTTCCAACTGAAAAGCTGAAACCACGCACCCCACCAGTGTTAAGGCCCCGTCAGTAGTAATAATAGTTACTATGACAGGTGCTTGGCTAATATGAGAGGTACTATGCATAATGTAGTAGTGTATGACTGTCTGACTGAGTGAGTGAGTGAATGATAGAGTGTAGTAAGTATTCAGTAGACAGTGTACAATGGTAGAGTTTATTATGGTATAGTTTACTGTGCCAAGTGTGGCTGGTTCACTCGAGAGTTGGTACTACACTGTCGAGACTAGTGTGTGGAAGGAGCTGAGCCTCCCTCCGTTGCATACTTCCTATTTACATTACATTGAATGATAACAATAACATTACTATTAGGACATCGTATGCACGATGCCCTAACATCAACACAACACTTTAGGCTTTTTATTTTTTAGATCCCGAGGTAATATAATAAGTTGTTTGCGTGTTAGTTTTTATTTCATGCACCTATATATACTAAATACAATTAGCGTATTTGTCAAATCGCCTAACTTAATTCTTGTTTAAATTGAATATGTTTTTTTTAAATTAATTACAATTTTCTCACAAAGCTCGTTTTTATTTTTTTAACGCAATTTATAGAATGGTAAAACGTAAATATTTATACAGCTTAAAATAAAGGAGAGACGGAAACTATGCTAAAGATTCGTTAACAATTTCAGTATTTCCCAGCATTTTCATTACCACAAACAAAACCAATAATTTTTGCGCTGTCATAGCAGCTTAACTAATGTAAGGTATGCGTACATACATTTCTTTAAATAGTAGAGATTGTAAAGTGTCAAGACAGTTTAAATTTATTTTTGTAAAATATGTATCAAGAATTCCAATTTCTAATTCATTTTAGTATTTATTTTATTTCCTATTTGATTCTATTGGAAATAAAAAGCAGTTCAAAAGTGTATTTTGATTTTGTTAGCAGCTTGCAACGACTGTAATTTTGTTCTTCCAACAACTACGTCAACATTTGCTTTAGTTTAATATCTTTTTTTTAGATTTAAAGGTGACATAAGTGCATGGAAAATTTAAAATTTTGCTATATCCTGTATTGAAAAAGTAATAAAAATGTTTGTTTTTGTTGATAATGTGTTTGTAATTTGAGTTTTAGCTGACAATGCAATGTAGGTGTTTTGTACTTTATCGGTTGTTTCGGAATTAAAAGAAAGCACAGCAAAATTTTACAGCTAAAACACACAAGATAATTACTAAATTACTATTAGTAAACTTAGCCACTACTTTGTTGCGATTAAAAACTGAAAATAATTGTTAATACTTTAAAATTGGAAAAGAAGCTGCCGCTACTATGCTTTAATTAGGTGTAAACTAATAATTACATAGGAAAAAACTTGTAGTTAGGTTAGGTTAGGTTACCTTACCTAACCTAAACGAAGTACTCACAGAATTACATTGCCTCTTAAGTAATATTTTGCATATTAGGTAATAATTAAAACTAAGTATTTGCATAATGTACTAACCTGAAGACGTTGCGTATAGGCATCTGTGAGCTATGGTTTCTTACGGATCGGATATTCGTCTATCCGATCCATAATCCGATCTGATCCGAAAACATGTGGATAAAAATCACTTATCTGTATCCGATCCGAAATAATTTGGATCAGATAACCTGCCAACTGATCCGTCATATAAATTATCCGTAATTATCCGATCCGATCCGATGTTCGGATATCTGAATTATCCCATTCGAAATTATTAAAATTGGTTTTATAGAAAATACAACATACTGAATGGATTCTTAAAAGAAAACATTACCACTTGTATTTATAAATTATAAAACTAATGCGATATAAAAATTTTCTAGTACATTACATTATATTAGATAATAAAGGATAAATGTGATAAATAATATTCGAGCAAGAAAAACATCGCCGTAATAACTTCTAATAATTTAGTCGTGTAACAGTCTTTATAGAGTTGTATTATGTCAGAAAGTTAAAGTACTCTTAATAAACCCTAAAATAATATTGCTATTCACACTAAAATATAATTTAAAATCATAGCTTCCTCGACTCTTTTAAAGTCGCTTTATGAAAATTTAAAGCAGAACGATACAAAAAAGATATAATTTATGCCTTAAAAACACAAGAACTGTAAACTAATTAATCAAAATTAGTTAAATTTTGCAGTATTTAACTATTCAATAACGGACCAAAAATAAAATTTATAATTTCAGATATCCGCGGATATTCTTTGCAATATCCGATCGGATGCATGTGTTATCCGATCCGACCTCCGTACCTAACGGATCGGATAATGATTTATCCGATCCGAACTACGTTTGTATAAAATGGCCAACCGATCCGATCCGTTATCCGAATTATCCGATATCCAATCCGTTCAATCCGATCCGTAAGAAACTATACTGTGAGCACTTAAAACCCCAACAACCAGGCCCGGCGCGACAAGTAGCCCGGCCCTGGTCTAGCTTTAAATTACGGCCCTTTATGCTAAAAGGTACTTTTTTTACCGCCATTTTGTTTTTAATTCCCAACGTATTATAGTTAGTGCAGCAGAATGCGTGTACAATCTACACAAATTCAAGAAATACTACACAAAAATCCTCCAATTTGAAGTTAATTATTGTATTACGCAGGAATTTTTAAGGCAGGCTATTTTGTCTCACACTTACACTGATTTAATTCAACCACCATGAGCATTTGCCCAAAACATATGTTAAAACATTAGTTTGTTTTTAGATGTAACGATTAAGCTCATCAAGCAGCTATTAAATAATGTTTCCGGTTTGGGCGCTGTTCTTCCGCCTGAAGTTCATATGCTACAGTCACAATTACCAATCTGTTATTTTTAGAGGATTCTTAAGCGTTTTCGAACGCTATGTTGCAGACCTTTAGGAGATTAAAATGTCTTTGTGTTTGCTTAACAAACTTTTAAAATGGCAATTTGTTTGTCAATAGAACCATTGCAATTTCCTTGTGTATGTCAAGGAAACGATGGTGACGACCTTATACATGCCAAGAAAACGAGCGCTATGTCCTTACGTGTGCGAATAAGATGATTAGGATATCCTTGTGTATGCCAAGGAAACAAATGTGATGTAATGTTGTAGGCCACTAAACCAAAATCATACCAATATGCTTTGTTATTCTGCTGCGCGAAAATGTTGCTGCCAAATTAAAATATATAAGCACGACTCTGAATTACGTACGAATTCTGACCACAAATGCATATTGTTTGAACGTTTCTTGTATGAATAATCGTTGTCCGATATTTATTACATGTCTTCTAGCTCCAGAAAAGAAAGTCCTTAAAAATTCTAATCAAAGCTCGTAACATTTAACATTTCCGTAAATCCTCATTGGGGAAAGATTAAAAACTTTGAACTTCATCTATTCTAATAAATAAAACAATCCTTTAACGGCATATTATATTATGTAAAAGTCCTTTAAATAAACTTTCCAGGGTTATTATTTGCGTTCGATGTCCACGACCCTCTTAAATTTTTTTGAACGTGTTTGGAAAAATCAATTTTCTAAAGAAATATAGATGTGAAAATATCCATAATTTGCAATATTCTCTATGCTACATAAAACTTTACGAAATAATGACAACCGCCAACACTTTATTCACAGGAATTTCTTTCAAAATTCCCTCTCATCAAAATTTTTAAAGCTTTCTTCCTCCAAAACTTCCCGAATTCTAATTCCCAGGAAATTTTGAGCAGAGCTTTCCCAGAAAAATCAAAAAACTTGCAAATTCGCTGCATTCTAATCCGGTTAGATATTTTTTATGTACTCTTATGGCTTTGGAAATAAAATAGACACAGTGCATCAAAAAGTTCTCTTTAACAGTGTACAGACATTTAGTCTGATATATTAATTAAGCAGTCATTCTAAAATTTAAGCGCAAAAGCACGTGATGAAAAATAATGCTGTTTTTTTGTAGCAAAAAGTGCTTTTTTTGTGGCAGTGGCGCGCAGTAAAATTTCCTTCAAGGAAACACTAGATGAAACAATGAATTAGTAAACTACTTTTCTAATTTAGTTTTCCTATTCTGTTGAATGTTGTGCACTCTTTTAGTTTTAAAAAAATAAATAATTTTGCCATTTAATAAATTACTTATGTAATCTACCTTTTTTGCTTTTTAAAAACAACCCGAAATCAATTAGGCCACTTTTTATTACTACTTATTATTTTATTTCGAACACGTTGTTGAATTTTAATTACCAATTTGTTGATCGAAACTTTCAGTTTTCTTGCATCAAATATATTCCACAATACTCAAAATAACAATAGTAAGAATTTTTTAGAATTCTAGAAAATTATTTAGGTATGTATTAATAACAAAATGCAATTGTAATACTTTAAACTACTTTTAATACAATTAAATTGTTGTAGTTTTTCACATGTAGAAAAAAGCGGTTCGAACACAATCAGTTAAATTTTAAATTTTACTTTACGGCATTTTGCCAATGCAAATTTTTTAATTATATCATCAAAGTCAATACTTGCTGCCAGCTCGCGTTCTATTGATAAAATTCCCAAATTTGAAAGGCGATTATTGCACATTGAGGATCGCAAATAGTTTTTAATGATTTTCAGCTTGGAGAATGATCTCTCATTTGAAGCAACTGTAACTGTTAAAGTTAAAAACATGCGTAACGCCGTGTCAATATTGGGGTACGCTGATTCAAGTTCATGTCTGTGAATCAATTTAAGTACATCAAGAGGCCCGAGTTCAGAGACTGTACTGCCTGGTGGAAGAAATACACTAAGCGCAGACGATATGAGCTGAATCTCTTGAAAAAATTTTGAACGGTCCAAGTCAGTTGTGTATGCCTTGCACAAATCCTGAACATGCTCAAATTTGTCTTCATTAGACATTGTGTGCAAATGTTTGCCCCAAAGAAAACTGTATAGTGCATTTAAATCGCGAATTTGAACAAATCGCTCCTTCATGAGTGACTGAACATGGTCGACAAGATCATTTAAGAATGATACTTCAAACTTTTTCAAATAATTATTCCCTTGAAGGTCTCGACCTTCTCGCGACGTGTTTTTTTTTCCTTGTGTAGGTCGGACATCGTCAAAACCGGATTTGATACCAACATTTGCTGAATCCGCAACTTTTTTCGCCTGGTTGTAGCATTCGTGAAATCCGGTGCCTCTGAATTTTTGAATCCAGTTTAACAGGCCCTTTAAACTTGATTCCGCTTTTGATAGGTCATTTCCACAGGTTCATTTACACTGGCGCACTTTATGAAATATCTCGTTTCTCACAGTTTTTCCACAAATTTCTATAAATTCGTTCTAAATGTCGTGAGATAAGTAACTGAGTTTTTTTTTTCTAACTTATTGACATGGCTTGCAAGAGGAGGGTAGTATTTGGCAAGCAGCTTTACGAGATTCAAAAAATTTTCACAGTTATGATCCTGAATGTTATCTGTGCTGCCCCTAAACGCCAAACTTTGCTTTGAAAGAAACAGAACTGCATCCAGAATTTCCTTTAGAATTAATCTCCATTCATTTACTCTGGCATTTCTTAATGATTTAGTGAATGACACGACACTGTGCTGATGTTTATAGTTGCTCCAAGACGTTACAGACTCAAGGTGGAATTTACTTTCCTCATGCAATTTTATGCTCCGGCTTGTATGAAAATAGTCCTGAAATCCGCAGGTAGCATTAACATTGTTATCGTAATTATTCCAAGGAGTTGTGTGTTTGATAGCGCTGACGTGTGCAGGGAATACGCAACAAGGAAAACAAAAAATGCTATTTTGTTTTTGACTATATACGAGCCAATTTCGAAAATACTTTTCCCCGTTCTTTTTTGTTCCTTTAAAGAATGACCTTTTGAATGATCTTCCATTATGAAGTGGGAACTCCTTCAGTGACGTTTTCTTTGGTCCACTAGCAACTAAAGTTTCAATGTGTGCGGCAGATAAATTATTTGGCCAAGTTACAGGATCATTTACGTCAATAGAATTAGATTCTGTTAAAATACAATAATTAAATTAAATTTATTAGTAACTATTATGAAACCTTTTTAAAATGGCATTCAAACAATTATCTGTTGCAAGTACCAAATTTAAACTAATGTATCACACATTTTTATACATAATTTAAAATATGTACCAGTCTTTGAAGTGGCCTCATTTATATCAGTTATACCCAGTTCAGTAGTATTAGCCTTCGGAGTCTCAGTTTCCGTATCTATCAGCAAGTAATATTAACAATTGAGTTGTAAATTTATGATTAAACAGTTAGGTTTTGATTCTTATATAAAGTTATTATTTTGTATTGTTTAAATCCGCACAGGATTTGTTATGTAATATAATGTCGCACACCCAAGAGAAACCATACAAAAGCAGCTAAACCAGCTGATATTCCATACTAATAACTTGATGTTGCAACATTAAAGTAAAAACATCACCTAAGCGTCAACATGCTACATGCATATTAATGCATTTAAATGTTATAGTACAAAATTAAAATTAGTTACTCACTTTCTACACTAATAGCTTCCAGTGACTCAACAATGGTTGCGGATGCAGTTTGTATGTCACTAGTATTTGACTCTCCTTCACCATCACCTGAAATCTCTGATGCTGGAATTATGAATGATGTAAACATTTTTTTTGCTGCTTTGGCTAATTTAACATTTTTGCTGTCAATATATTTCCGTTTTAACTTTTTCTGGTACCCACTTAATTCTGCATTTGAACCAGATATAGGCACGTACGTCTTTCTATGCTTCCGACCCGTCATTTCTAATGATAAATAAGTATGAAGTACTAACTTCAATTTTTGTAAACTAGAAACTACAGACTGACTACTTGTTTTGTAACTACCAAGCAACTACTAGAAAAAGTGAAAGAAAAACCAAATTAAATTTCTGTATATTTAAGTTTTCGCACTCAAATCAATTATGTTGATCCTATCCTTGACTTTGCATTGTTTTACACTACGCGTGGTATAAAGCCTAAGCTTATTTGTGCAAAGATTCAGTTGAGATTTGCAAGTGTTACGTTATCAAATACTTAACATTTTTTTGTCATATAATATGCCAGTTTTAGCTGTGGAATTTTATCAGATTATATGTGTCAGCACTCATTTGTAATAATAATATTGACTAAAATTTGTGATTATATATTTTATATTATTAAATGCGAATAAGGATTCATTTCCTTGAAACTAAATTCTTAAAATCCTGCAAAATTAAAATATTTATTTTACCTATCAATAATTCAATGAATAGATGAAGTGGGTCATTACTTATTACATTATTACATTGGGTTATTATTTATTATCACAGCAATTTATAATTTAAGGAACATATTTCTCTTACCTACTGTCTTATAGAGCTTCGATTGGGTCCAAAAATCGTGGACCCGCACCCGAACCCGAACCCAAATCACGGGTTCATCCAAATTTGAACCCGGACCCGGACCCGAACCCGTGGTCCCGGGTTCAATTTTTTATGCACCCGCACCCACTATGCACATCATTTTTTGAACCCGGGACCGGACCCGCACCCGAACCCGAAATTGGACCCGTTTCTGAACCTGAACCTGAACCCGCTGCACCGGGACCCAGACCCGGGTTCGAGTTTATAAAACGTATCTCTTAATTTATTTTTAGTGGTAATTTTAGACGTAATTGTTTGTTAACAATAAAATCAGATTAAACGAAAAGCACAGTTTTCGTGTTTTTTATGTCCAGCTTTTTTTCTTCGATGTAAAACGCATATCCTTATGTGGATAACGGACACCACTCTTCACTATTATGTTTACTTTTAAAGAAAAATTAAGCACACGATACATTGCATTTGCATTATGAACAATCCACAAGAAAAATCATATAAATCAGTTAAAAATAGGTATTAAGTAGAACGCAAGTTCTGAGCTAAGAAATTTTGAACTTGATTTCAATTTTGGCGATTTTCGAAAATATTTAAATGTAAACGTGGAAAAACTAACATTAATTTATAATTAGCATAAATGCTTGATCTTGAGGTGCTTGACAAATGCAATTCTTGCTGCTGCGAATTATTAATTTGCTCATTTTCAAGCAGAGTCCAATAGCACTGCCATCCTTAAAACTCAAATTTACAGTGATTGCTATAACTATAGCTGATTACAACTGAATATAAAAGGTACTTAATATAATAGGACTGAAGTCTTCCAAACCGGGATTAACAGAGACTACGCACTACAACATTTATTCATATTGTTTTTTATTATTTTAAGTGTCAAGCGAGCAATCTGGTACAAAGTTAAAACTTATCTACGTCCGGTTCGACGGAGTAACTTCATGGTTTAAATTTTGTTTATACAATCATGCAGGACATTCATAAGGCAGCAATCCCAGCTACCTCAGAAAGGCGTATTAGATTGCACAGAGCCACACGCCGTCATGAACTTTCACCAAACACGCTGTTTTATATTCAATTACATGTACTTCACATAAGAAATAGAATTACCTAATGTATAACAAAATCAGGTGAGAACTAGAAGTTAAACAGCCTCAAAGTTTCAAAATCGGGATTTTTAAAAAACGTTTGTGGGTCACTGTGATGAAATAACGCAAAATAGACTCGAGTTACTTTGGATATGTGCTTAATTAGTAGTCTGATTAGTTTTATAAGTGTGCCGCTTTGGAATCTTGGTTTATCATGTCGCGTTATTCCCTGTTAAGCTTTAAAAAGAAGCATAGAACAACTTACGAGGAAAATGCCACATTCAGGGTACTCAAAACTACTCAATCTATGTTTTTTTCGAAAAAAGCATGTAAGAAAATCGAGCGTGACTAAGATTTCAGAATAGGCCTATTAATTTGCACCCGCAATTATTGAAGACAAATTTGATAATAGTAATTTAATAGATGCCATGGTTAAGTATATTTTTAAGTCGTTATGTTTTGGCAGAATACAATTCTCAGTGTGTTATAAATTTAAAGGTTTAAGATCGTAACAGTATCCACTGATACGTAATTTCAGAAATTTTGAAAAATTTTAAATTTTAATTTGTTTTAAAAATATGTTATTATAAAAGAGCCTTACAAAAATGTAAGTTTTGTTTTTTTTGAGAAGAACCATTTGAAACGTTTTTTAAACCCCTCATTCACTTTACAACAATATTATTAGGAGAAAAAAACTTTTACTCTTTTCAAAAAGGAATGAAAATTTAAAAAAGTGAAAAATTCGATTATTACAACTATTTTTTGAAAATCAAAAGATTTGAATTTTTTAAAATCCCAGAAATAACTTTACGGGAAATATTGTGACTATATAAAACTTTAAAATTGCTTGCAAAATAAAGCCTGTTGAAGCGATTGAAGGCTTTAAAATATATTTAAATTAAGCGTCCATTTAATAACCATTAACAAATAAATGCTTTTATTAATTCTAGTAACCAATCAGAAGGCCCATTCTGAAATATGATGAAGGCTGCTCCACGTTTTTACATGCTCTTTTCAGAAAGTTGCTTATAAGTTGCTAGTATTTTTTAAAAGAACCTTTTTGTAACATGACAAACTAACAAAGATTTTGCTAGTTTTTAATCAGGTAAAAAACTGGTAAAAACAAACACTTAGCACATAATCATAGTCAAGTAAAATAATTAATTATTTCCGTAATTCAATTTTAATGTTTAAATGATGCACCAATTACTAACTAATTAAAATAATTTTTCTACCTCTGAGCCCGGCCCCTAATGGAGCCCGGCCCTGGTTCAGCGGACCACCTGAACCACCTGTCACGCCGGCCCTGCCAACAACATGGAAGTAGTAATGCCTTACACGTATCTTCTAGTTTTCGACACTAAAGAAACAAAACAAGGAAACAAACTATCACAATAACAGCAAATCCTTACCCTGGTATTGCTTACAGCGATGAATTTTCCTTTCAAAAACCTCAAAACTTACTTTATTCGCAAATTACTTGTTAGAAGCTTCTACAGAGTGAGCAATATTCTATGTACACGTTTTCATGCTGAGCTTTAGCTGCATCTTATAATATGGTTTTGGTGTCCGTCTGTTTGTCTGTGTACCTCTGTCTGTCTGTAGCAACTTCGCTACAGGTCGCAATTCTGAATCAATTTCACTCATTTCACTTTTAATCGCTAGCAAATGCGAGGGAAATGTGCTGTATGGTTTTTGGTTATTTCCGTAATTATAGTTTGTCCACAATCAGCAGTTAAATGGACCAACTTTTGAACCTTTTTTTTAAACGGCAGGAAAAACCATGAATTGGTATACGTAAAGTACATATATGTATAATTTTTAAACCCGCCGGGAAGTTCACACGTGGTAAACATAGCGGAAATAGGTCTTAAGTAAGGGATGATCCACAAATTATGTCATCCAAATTATTAACATTTGAGGACTGCCCCACCCTAACATCAAAACTTATGTGAGCGGCACAGACCCACTAGCAATACCATCGGCAATATTTATGGACGACCTCTTACTGCATTTAGTTCAACACAAAACACTTTTCACCTGTCGATGGAAAATTGAAAATTCTGAATACTGATTTCTACCTATTTACATATTTTATTGGGAACGTCCGTAAATGACGTCACAGAAAATACCACTTCCTTATTAGGATCGTCCGTAAATGACGTCACAAAAAATATTACTCGTTTATTGGGATCGTCCGTAAATGACGTCACAATAAAATATTAATCGTTTATTGGGATCGCCCGTAAATGACATTACAAAAAATATTACACGCTTATTGGGATCGTTCGTAAATGACGTCACAAAAAATATGAATCGTTTATTAGGATCGTTTGTAAATGACGTCACAAAAAATATCAAATGTTTATAGAGATCGTCCGTTAATGACGTTCTAATATATCACTCTCTTATTGGGATCGGCCGTAAATGATGTCAAAAAATATTACTCGTTTATTAGGATCGTCCGTAAATGAGGTTACAAAAATAGCACTCTTTTATATAGACGGTCCGTAAATGACTTCGCAAAAAATATTATTCGTTTCTTGGGATCGTTCGTAAATGAAGTCAAAAAAAATATCACTTGTTTAATAAAATCGTATGTAAATGATGTCACAAAAAATATCACTGTTTTTTTTGTATCATCCGTAAATGACGTCAAAAAATTTCATTCGTTTATTGGGATCGTCTGTTAATAACGTCAAAAAAATATAACTCTTTTATTAGGATCGTCTGTGATATGATAATCATAATGTGATAATGACGTCAAAAATATATCACTTGTTTATTGGGGTGATCCAGTAATGACATCATTTTATTTATGCACCAGATAAACGCAACGTAAAGCTACAAATAGAAGCTGGGTCTCCAATACAGGCTAGCTTCTAATAGTAGCAGGGGGTTTTGCCATAAGCGGTCTTGTTAATTTTTTCAGCTTAAAGTCGGTATTTTTAATAGAAGCCAGGGGCTTTTATTTAGACCTTTACGGTATATCTTTGGGCCATTAATACTCAACTCAACTTATTGACCAGACATGAGAGAATTTTTACAAACCTAGCCGTACCACTCGTACCCAGATGCATCAAATTTCGTTCCTTACCCACTCGTACAGGTGATTTTTTCACTCGGATTAGAACTAGGCGCACCAAGCTAACTAAAACCTGCACCAACGTCTCTCGTACTGGCGCAATTCTTAACAAGGTCTATCAAGTCGCTTGTACTCTGCCTAATGGTACCAGCAAAGTTTGTATCTAGCACACTCGTCCCGGCGTACCAACTTAAACCTGAGCTGTTATGAAACGCACTTGTACCAGCACCACTCAAATCCCGTCCATTTTCACTAGCACAACTTGTAACTTAGCCTGATTTTACAACCACTAACTGCAAGGATTTTATGCTAGCCTTCCTATATAAACCAAGTTTTCCAATGCTTAAAACAATTCGCTCTAAGCTCATCATCTACTTCGAGCCCACGGTGGACAAATCCGGCGCGAAGCGCCGGATTTTTTTATTCATACGAGTATACCTTATTTAGTCATTATTTGAGTCAAGTGAAAGATGTTATATTTAAACATTTCTGATTTGTAAAGTGCATAAGGGACATCTCAAAATTTTGCACACAATATAAAGGTATTCATACGTGTATGTGTGTATGTATGTATGTATTACCATATGGCAAATTTGAGCATAGGCCTTCACATAAATCATATTAGTTGATTTACATTTTTTTTCCTTACAATTATATATTTTACCATCTTAGTCTAAAAAATTTATTTTCTTAACTAGTACAGAATTTATGTAGTAGAATGCATTGTGTTTCACTTGCTCGTCTTGTCGTTGCAAGAGATTATTTTATTTTATTTCGAATTTTTTTAGACCTGTAGGATACTCAGTTAAATACCTAATTCTATCTTTATTAATCGTTAACTAAGCAAAGACAAAATGTGTTAAGGAATCTAGCACCCCGTACTTACATGCTTCACACTCTTTTCCTATGTCTAACTTGATTTTTTTATTAAAGAGGTTATGTTATATGCTTTTGCTAATTGGAGCTGAACCATTATTCTGGTTTTGATGATAGATACACGTTGTTTTAAGTGGCTAGCTACCAGACTAGTTCAGGCATAAAAGATATAGTAACTTAAGATAATTGCTTGTTCCACATTATGTTCATTAGAAATCTACGCCGCTTTAATAATGCTGTTGTCCAATTCTGACTGAATTTGGTCACTTGTAATGTTATGCAACAGTTAGTTATATCCAAGGGCAGTTAGCTTTTGTTTAATTCAGGTCAACTAATTGTGAGTAGCTTCATGTTTGACGATTTCTTTGTCTAAGTATATTAGTTTTGCATACACTATGCGTGTCGGATGTTTTGTCGGTTGTTGCGTCAGTGATTCTGTCAGTGTGTTTGTCAGTGTGTTGCCTTCCTCAAATAACGTTGAAAAAAGTGTCACGTGTTATTGGAAAGGGAATTAACGCAGTCTCATTGACCCAGGGAATCAGTGGCGGATCCAGGATTTTGTCATAGGGGAAGCTTATAATGTTAAGCGGCCATATTGAAAAATGGCCGCTTTTATCTCCTCAATGTTAAAAAGGTCTCTCTAAGGGGGGGGGGCTAAAGTCTCTTAGCCCCCCTTTGGATCCGCCACTGCAGGGAATTAGGTGAATTATTGTTTTAATCTACCTTGTATCTAGTAGCCTGATTCTTGGTGAGTGCAGCTCAAATAATTTGTTAGGGTTACTCCCAAAGGTTTCCCGGACTGCGACTGGACGACTTCCTCTCGATTCCTTCTACTAGGACGTTCTGCCTCTGTCACTAGTGTATTCTTGCCACGGTTGTTATTCTGGTCTTAGATTTTTTCCAGTTCCTTGAGTTCTTGACCGCCTTTTTCCTTGATCTTTTTCTTCTTCTCTGCAAAAATTCTTTGGGGGTAAGGTGTCTTCCCAAATATTCTCAAGTCCAAGCCAGGTCTTCTAAACTCCTCAGGGCAATGTAAGTCTCCAGCAAAAACCTTTGTCTAGTCTAAAAGTTTCAGTGTGCGTGCTCGAAAGAATGGTTGTGATATGAGATGAATAAATAAGTGCGACGCAAGACAATCTTTAAGTATATTGGCCTTTTAGAGCAATCGTATTTATTTAGTCTTTTATAATTCTTCTCAGGTCACGAAAGTAAGAGCTAAGTGGCAGCCTCTGGGTGAGTCGTTTAAGACCCAGAGCTCTGTTTGACTATAAAATTGGGATAGTGAGTTGCTATGTGACGCATCCTGCTTAAAATAGCAGTCTGCCTATTTTACTGTCACGTCCAAAGCTTGCAAGTCAAAGATACGTAGTAATTGCCTTGCTGACTTGAGCAGTGTGCGAAACCATTTAGTATAGGCAATGTCTTTGACGTCTAGGTAGGACGGCTCTCTAGGAACGACTAAAGACTAAGGGAGACTGGTCTCGTTATATAGTCCCAGAAATCCCAAGGGTCGGGCTAAGGGGTCGCCTAAGAATATTACTTGGGTAATTAGTTGTCACTTAAGCGGTCAAAGTTAGGTAGAAAAGCTATTGTTTACTATTGATTTATAGTTGGTTGAGCTAGACAATCTTGACAGTATTCTGGGAAATTTCTTCTTTTACGATTTAGGTCAATTGTTCCTCTGTGAATGTCTATTAGACATTTTATTGATCTCTGAAGGGGATCATCAACTCTTTGCCTCTTTTTTTAAAGTCGTGCTAAAAAAGTTTGCTAGTCATTCAATTCCTGAATTTAAAGTGCACCTGTTGTGATGTCTTGCTGTCTTCGTCACATCAAGGGATTCTAGATTTATTGTATCGATAAAATAATGCACTGAGCGTCTATAATTCCTATATTGAGTGACACGTGTCTCTTTACATTTGTTCTTTAAATGAATACTATTTTTTAAAGAAAAAGGGTCACAGAGACATTTACTAGGAATGTTTTTCTATTTGATTGCTCCTTTAAAGCCTTTTTGCCTTTTCTGATAATGCTCCCTACTACCTATCCTCTGTTATTATTATTTTGCCTCTTGTAAATGCGATGCTGTAACCCAGTCCCTTGAATTCCTATATATATATAGTTCCCTAATTTTATATAATTCTAGACTTTTCGCTTTCCTATTCCTTTCTATTATAATGTTCAACTAAATTAATTAGATGGACAGTCAACAAACGGTTGCGTCGGTAAAAAAATTAATGTTAGAGAAAGGGGTACTCAAAATTCATACATTGGCAAGTTAAGTAAAAAATTTTGAATTTACGAAAACTTCGTGGACACAATTTTAATTATCTATCTCATGCGGTAAAGTGGTCATATGTATAGCGTAATTTAATTTTTACTAAATTTGGAACCATAGGTCATTTTGATTTTTCATTCAAAAACTGTATGCACACTACTCGAAATTCGAATAGGAAACATGATTCTAGCTACGTATGGGTAGATATAAGGTGTATAAGGCTTTTCTACTTGTTATTCTTAGGCATTAGGCACATAGGTTAGTGTAGATACTATTAAGAAATTGAATCAAGTCAAGAAACTGGATTGCTGCAACTTACACTTAAGTAGAAGCGTAATGCTTTTAGATATTTATCATAAAAACATGTTAACAGTAATTTTACATTTTGCCAGTTTTGTTTATATGTAGTTATAATATTTTGCAAATTTGAAACAATAACTTTTAAATAAAAGAATTCGCCCTCTTTTATATCAAATGAAAAAAAATATTTTGCAAAAAAAACATGTTAGTAAAGTATTTGACACCTTTTAAAACATTTTAATGAACCATTGTGTACCTTGTAAAACTATTAAAATAACAAAAACATTTACAAGCTTTTAAAAATAAAACAATTACATTTTTCGTTGTTTTCCAATACCTTATTTAAGTGGGCAAAACATTTTTTATACTGAAGTAACTTCAGCTTCCGTTCAATTTTCGTATAATTTTTGTCGTGAAATTCACTAATTTTGAGTGATATTTCAAATCGTTATAAACACTAAAAAATGGTCAAAATCCAATCGCATCCGAAAACGTAGCGAAACAGGGTTTAATTATATGTAAATGGAAAAAAATAGTTCTGCCTCCCTTGGTTATAAATTAAAGTCGACCTCAAGCTTGAAATCCCTCCTACTTTGTACTCTGTAATCCCAGTTACCGTGTGCTGTTAGTTGTTGACTGCTTATTTACCTAAAATATCTCAAATATATTGTACTCTACATATACTTAATTTTGCACCTTGTTTCTGGTGTAGTTTACTATGTACTTATGTACTTTTATATGCAACTATATTTACAATATTTAATTGAAATTCCGTTTTTTCTCTTTAAATTCAATCTTACCAACACTTTTCGCGGCAACTTTTCACAGTATTAATACTTGAAAATAAATTAGCATTGACATTTAGGTAAACGATGTGGAAATTCCAAGAACTGAGACGAGAAGACAAGTCTGTAGGACGCCTATACTGCTGCACTAAATTAAAGCAGGATGTTTTTCATGTAGTTTTAGTTTAATTTTTATAGAGTTACACTCTTATTTGTTTGTGTATGAAAAACCGGAAAATTTATATTCCTAGGAATTCTTCTAATCTAGAACTATACAACAGTTTACTTTACAGTTGATACATACTTTGTGAACGGTATATAAAAGTGAACGCCAGCTTCCAATATTAATTAAGTCAAAACTGCTCGCAGAAGAAACATTACGAGTTTAAGCTGAACAATCTAACGTTGCCCTCACAGTTACAGGAGAAGAAAGACAGGTACGGGTTATTAATTTGTTTAGCCTTTGCAATTTGTAATACTTCTAGGATAATTACAGCAACACGTACTCACAATAGGTATTTCCTCAAAAACCATTGTAATAATTCTTTAAATTGTATTTTTTCTAATACTTTGGCAGATCTCGCATCTTTAAAATAAAAATATCACTATGGGCCGCATTTTTACCGCTTTTTCAATGCTCTGTCTTATTTTAACCGTACTTATTTTTTCTGCAACACCCTCAACGTCAAATTCAATTTCAGCGAGAGGAGGTCGTGCAGGGGATATTCCTTATATGGAATGCAGTTTGACAGCAGACGGTAATTTAGATTGTAATGTTGAGGACACGAAGATGAGGAAGGCAAGGAAGACTTATCCTTGTGATGAAGGCGATTGTCCTGAAGAATGTCATGAGGACGAATGGGATTGTGATCCTACAGAGGAAGAATAAGCAGTGGAAGCGCAAAGGTTCAAGAAAGTGATACTGTACTGTCATTTGATTGACGGGACGTGTTAATGTTATCCAACCACAGATCGTAAAATAATTATAGTATGAAATTCAATTTAACTCAATCAAGACGAATATCTGAATGTACTACTTTTTTTTGATTTCCAAAAATAAATTAATAATGAAACCAAACTTTTGTTAAATTTATTATATTTATTACTAAATCATGAAACTGTTTACTGAAGTTGTCATTTTTACTTCAAAACTCAATTGTAATACATTCATTTCCGCAGTTGGTGTAAATTTCAAACCAGTACTAAAATTAGTCGTTTCCTTATCTCTTGGCCGCACATTACTCAGCCCCTTAGTGCTTGGCCTCGAAAATTGTTGGCCCTATAAAGTAATCAGCCCCGTCGTTACTAGGCTTCATTAATTTTGTAAAAGTCCCTGCTAATAAATAATTTAAGCAATAATGGAGTAATTACTAAATTTTTGATGTGGATCAGCTTTCGTAAAATTAAAGGTAATTTAGTTTAAAAATGAATTCACAGAAAAATTAAAAAAAACGAACTGAATATGTAAGACCAAATGGATAAGTAACGACGATGCTGAATACTTTTTAGAGCCAATAACTGAGGGGCCGATATATGTTGGACCAAAAACTAGGGGGACGACTAATAGCTGAACCTCAAAACTTTGCGAATAGAACATTTTGCACTTTTCAGAAGCCTTAAATAAAACATATTTTTTTAAAAACGAAGGTAATAAAACGTTTCAAATACGTAAATAAAACACCTCACAATTTGCTAAAACATTACCGATTTTAAGCTTATCATAAAAATGTCATTTAAAATTTGCACCTTTTAAAAACCTGCAAGAGACAGCATTATAGAGTTTTAATAAACATCTTAGTTATTATAACATTTTTCATGTTACAAAAACGTGTAGTTATCCTATACTTTACTTTTTAGAAGCAGGTTTTGCAAAATCAATTTTGCAACTTTAAAAAACCCGTTGCTAACATTGTTTGCTTGCATATCTATATAGTGTATTTGTCACATAACTTGATTTAAATAAGTTTTGCTTAAGTTAGATGCTTACAATTGGAATTGAAGGAAAACAAAGATTTAGGCATAACTATGAAGACTTAACTAGTGTGTAAACTAGTAAATAGTGCATTTTTAATTTTTTTTTAAATATGTGGATATATTTTATTGTAAATAAAAACATATTAGAAAGGAAGAACATTCATTTTAGACTTTTAAAAACACTTTTTTAAACCGTGTGAATAATTAGAACATTTTCCAGTTCCTAAATACTTTTTTAATTAAACATTTTTTTTGCCCTTTTTTAATACAAAAGAGGCAAAACATTTTTCATTAAATTAAGTTACAATTATGCGAATGGAAAGAAATAGCCACAGGACAATATATTCAACACACATTATGAAAAAATATTTATCAGTGTTCAACAAAAACTATCGCATGCAAATGTGTATCCTAAGTGAAGTATCCGCACCGTCCATTTACAATTATTATTAAACCTTAAACTGTGCCATCAGCACATAAAATATTCAATAAATTTAAATAATGATTATACAAGATTTTGAAAAGCTCAAAGTGCTCAGTTTGTAAGTTCACAAAGTTACGAAATATTCCATCTACACGTTTTTAAAATGTGCACCCTATTAACGTTATTGAAACTTTTAAAATTTTCCTATTTACTTGATAATAAAAACATAGTTAAAATTATTCATTTTTATGAATTCGTACATTTTATTATAATCCAAGCATGCGAATGGCTGGTTTTGACTCTTAGTAAAGTTTGTTAGTGTTGGGAGTGTTTAGCTCAGGCAGGAAGCCAAATGACTACGTGGTAACGTTACTTCTGTGTATGCAAATACGATATAATTATCAAGTGAAAAAATATTGCATGTACTGCATTTATCTTATGCACCATGCCCCACACAACTGTGTTACATGCATATTATATTCCATCTACAAAGCTGCACTATGCTCCGTGGGCAGCAAAATAAAATCGACCTTGAACTTGAACTCACTCAACTGGTGTCTGAGAGCAAGTTCAGTAAACTCTATTGCTGTTTTGGTTGTGGTGACGGAAAGCGAGAGTGCGATCCACGCAGTTGAGTAAATAATATGTAGCTCACAAACTGAATCACTTGAACAGAAAGCAATATTTACTCAGTTGCATCTTGTAGCGTTACATGTTTTCTGCTTACTTGAAATAAATACTACAGATACATTAAAATGTACATACTAAATTGTGCACTTTCAAAGGATGTGGCGATTCCCGGAATTAGGACAATGAGCGTCGTGTACATAGCTGCTGCCTGTAGTCTGTAGCACGAGTGTACTGCTACTGCTTTGAAACAAGTTGTATTTGCTCGTGTCATAAGGGCAAAATGCAAGAACATGATAATATTGTTGTTGCCAGTAGTGGTCACTAACCTCAACCTCTCAAGGCAACACAGTGCAGTCAGAGTCTAATCTCTCTTTATCAATTAACCTACAGAATTCAAATTAGGATACGCTCGGACCATTCGCATTATAAGCAGCAACAAGTTAAACTTTATTATCAAAAAATTAAATAGTCAACGTAGCATATACAGGTTAGGCACACTTTTGTACATAGCTATTCATGGGCAAGTGGGACACCGGAAATAATATTTTCCTAGGAATCCTTCCATTGCAGTACTTAACAACGTGAAACACAGTAGATACATGCTTTGTGAATGGTATATAAAAGAAGAGTCCAACCTCCGTTATTATTCAAGTCAAAACTACTCCCATAATAAACATTAAAACTCGAGCTAATCTAACGTTACCCCCATAGGGCCTAATATAATAATAATAATTTATTCATTATGTCGATTTGGCCGCAACCCATACAACATTGTTTAGATATTTACAATTTGAGATTTACAAAAATTATTGTTGTTGGTCCTAGGTTGGACTTTGTCTGTTAAACGTAAAATATGTTAATATGATAAGCAGTTATTTTGGTTTATGTATTGCCTAAAAAGATCATGATTTAAGATATATTAAATGCAACAATGGCAAAACATGCATGCTTATATTGTTGAAAATATTTACAACATCTGTATTCAATGATGAAATGTGCATAGTTGAACGTGTTAAGCTTCGGATGGCAATTCAGCTTCTCTTGGCCGGAACGCTCGAACAAACCGCTTTCCGTCAAGATCATTTGCTTTTTTAATCATCAATTACTGAAGTGAACAATGTGTTATATCAAACCACTAGTGCTGTATAAGTTTTAGTAAAACACCCAGTGAGAACGCTACGGATATGAGCCAAAAGTTACAAGGGGGCAGTTCTGGAGCACAAGCACGGAGCCGAGCGAATTACGAGAGCTATTCTAAAAACGCAAGCACTGAGTAGGGCGAATTACGGGAGCAATACTGAAGCATTGAGCAATTAGAGTTACGGGGGCAATACTGAAACACTGCGCAGAGAGAATTACGGGGGCAATACTGATTCACTGGTCAGCAAAAGCTACAGTGACAATACTGAGGCACTGATTAGAGAGAGTTACGGCGGCAATACTGGGGCACTGAGCAGAGAGAGCTACGGGGGCAATACTGAAGCACTAGGCAGAGAGAGCTACGGGGGCAATACTGAAGCACTGAGCAGAGAGAGCTACAGGGGCAATACTGAAGCACTGTAAACACAAGTACCAAACATAGCTAATTGCACTAGGTCACACAAGAAGTATTAAAGCACACACACCTCAGAGCTAGATACGGGGCAGTACCGAAGAACAAGCACTGAAAAAGAGCAAATTATTATATAATTATTGGAGCACAGCCATTAATTTGCGTTGAAACTTAGAGGGTTTAATCTTCATCGATACAGTTGTAGAAGAAGTTTCTAATTCTTGTAGCTTCATCCCAGAAGTTAAAGATTTGGCAAAAACCTTCAGTGTCATGGTATAGCTTGAATATATCAGGTACAAGGCTATCTCTCGTCGGTTTAGATTTTGAGAGTCTTTTCAAGAATTTAGTTCTTGGCAGTATATAGTGCGGGCACTTGAGCATTATGTGAAAGACGTCCTCCGCCTCCCGTCCACATAGGCCACAGTCAGTTGCTGTTGTACGCTTCCATACTTTATTCATGCCATTAAGGTTGCTAACTTTTCCTCTAATTACTATCCTAGGTAGGCCTGTTCTTAGATTTAGCACAAACTTTGTTAGATTCCAGGGCAAGTCCAAGTCAAAATATTCGGATCTTAGAGCTTTTGTCTTTATGCAGGCAAAGTGTTTCAGTGTGTTGCTGCTTTGCATTCTGCAGACATCAATGTTATTACAGCTAAGTCTATATTTTTCAATCATTTCAGATTTGTGCTTAGTTAAGTATTCCGTACTAACATTCTCGATATCAATTTTAAGTGATGCTTCAGCAAACAGATTATGAACTTGCAGCTTCCAGTTGTAACGGAGGTCTGTTGTTTTTGTCTTCAGAGCTTCAAGATAGCAATTCTTTGTAATAGTACTGTCTTCTGCATTAGTGGCTTTTTCTAGAAATCCCATCAAGGCTTTAAAAAGCTGCAGCTTGATGTTATCAGCTCTTGTTTCTAGGCAAAAAAAGAATCCTGGTGTCAAGTTTAAGCTCCCTGTTAGGCGTCGGAGAAACATAGTTTGAAAAGTTTCAAGTTCTTCACAGTAACGGAGCCCCCATATAGGGGCCGCATACATCAGTATCGAGGTAACCATGGACTGGAAAAGCCTGAGGTGTATGTTAATGTCCTTTATTTTGGCTCAATAGAAAAGTTCAAACAGTTTTTCCTGTGCGGCTCTTGCTTTGTTGAAAAAGTGGTTTTTGGCTTCATTAAAAATACCGCTTTGAGTGAATGGGACTCCCAGATAAACATATTTGTTGACTTTTTCCAGCGGCTGGCTTTCCCACGTAAATTTTGTTGAGTTACTCAACTTATTGCCTTTTCTAAATATCATCACTTTTGTCTTTGATAGGTTCACTTTTAGGTCGTTGTCTTTGAAAAAAGTGCTAAGCGTGTTAATTTGCCTCTGTAAGTCAAGTTCATTTGATGCAAGAAGGATGATATCATCAGCAGATAGTAGGATCAGAATTTCTAGTGTGAACATCTGTGTTCCTTGGATGCCGCTCTTGCTGAGTATTTCAGTTATCTTGTCAATGTAAATAGTGAAGAGAGTTGGGGACAATGTTTCGCCTTGCAAAACTTCTCCCATTACTTAAATCATGTCTGTAAAACCTTCCTTGCACCTGATTTTTGTTTTAGCTGGATCATACAGCTCTTTTATTTTTGCTACAAAGTGATCACTTAGCCCCGCTTCTCTGAGTCTTGTCCATAGCTTACTTCTTTTGATTGAGTCAAATGCCTGACTAACGTCTACAAACAGAGCGAAGAGTTTTCATTTTTTTCTGAATGCTGGCTTGTTTAGCTGTTTGAGTATACAGGTATAGAGTGCGAATATATGATCTGTACATCCTCGTCCTTGCCTGTATGCCGCTTGATTCTCTGAGATAGTGTTGTTTTTCTGGTAGAATAGGTTAAGTCTATTGGACATTATGCATGTAAGCAGCTTCGTAATGGTGTTGATAAGAGCGATTAGTCTGTAATTTGCGGGCAGATTCGAGTCACCTTTCTTGTATATTGGAGCTGTTATAATTTCGCCCCAGCTCTCCGGCATTTGTTTCTTCCAGACTTTGTTGAGCAGAATAAGCAAGTAGTCGTTAGTTGTTATGTCCAATGCTTTCCATACTTCGTTTGGAATACCATCTGCTCCTAGGGATTTATTGTTGCTAAGATGCTTGACTGCTCTGTGTAGTTCAACAATTGATATCTCGCGGTCCAAGATTTCTGAGCTGTTTTGAGATGGATCATGGTTAAGGTCTAGGGCTTCAACTTCATCAATGCTGACATCTTTAAAAACCTTACGAAAGTGAGCGTCCCATTCGTCGGTAGCAATATTGTTTGACAAGTGGCTAAATTTTTTATCTCTACACATGTTGATAGCCTTCCAGTATCCCGCTGAGTCTTTGCTGTGATGGATTTCTTGTGTGATGTTGTTATAGAACGTTTTTTTCTTGTCACAGCAGAGTTTACGGTAAAATTTCTTACTTTCCAGGTATTCCTTGAGACGGTCGGAAGTAGGTCGGCTGTAGCGATGCTCATTTCTGTATTGATGTAGGGAGAAAAGTGCTTTGTTTTTTGCGACACTGCACTCCTTATCAAACCACTTTGGGCCAAAGTTTCTCCTGCTGTCGCTGGGTAGTGTTGAGCACATTTTAGTTTAGTTAGCAGTTTCATAAATAAGATCGTGCAGATCTGCGTAGTTACAATTGCTGAAGCTAAGATTTTTGCTGTTGATTTTGAGTTTCAGCTGAAAATGTGAAGCTTTTTCCTTGTTCCATCTTATTCGCCCTTCATTTTCTGCTATGAGCGGTGTAAGCATGTGCACTTTCAGCTCACTTCTTATCATTATCAGCATGTAGTCAGACTCAATGCGTTCAATTACTGAGAGGTCTGTAAGGTCTTCGAGTGCGTTAGAGTTGCATATGCATAGGTCAATAAGGCTGTTTCCGCTATGTCCAATGTATGTGGATTTTCTATATGGGTCAGATGTGCTTCTTCCATTTAGTATTGCCATGTTATGTGACACAATCAAGTCAGCCAGTTTGTTGCCACGTTTGTTGAATCCGCAGTCAGTGGATTTCCTTGAGCGATTAAAGTGCAGCGTGTAGTCAGTAGGATTATCAAAATCTCCAACTCGGCTGTTGAGGTCTCCCATTAGAATGTATTTTCCTATGTCCAACTCTGTAGTTTGTTCAAGCAGGTTCTCAATTTGGTCGTTAAACTCTGTGGCTGGTGGTATGTAAGCAAAGCAGATTAAAACAGATTTGTCATGTATTTTGATGTCAACTAAGATCTTGTACCTGTCGATGTATAGAATTGAGCAATAGCTTGAGATGCTTTTTTTGATCCCTTGAATGAGTCCGCTACTTTTTCTTCCCCTCTTACCTATAGCTGGGCTATTTGTAAGCGTATAATTGCAAAAACTCTTTTTTGGGTCGTCTTGTATTTTAGTAACCCATGTTTCAGATAGGCAGAAAATATCTACGTCATTTTGTAAAACAATGTTCACTTTGTCATATTTACAATTTTTGATTCCATTCACATTCCAGTATAAAATTTTATCTGCAGCAATTACCTTAGTTAATGTATCCTGAGTCAGTTTTCGTTTAGTATTTACAAGTGTATGTTGTATGGGTTGGCCGATTTCCTATCTTGTCTCCATATTGGTAGTTCCGTCTTTGTTTGCAGTTCTGTTGGCGTTTTTCATTCTCTCTTCGTAGTTTACTTTAAAGATTTCTGCGGGAAGGTCCGGATCAATATAATATTTTTCGTCTTTAGATTCCTTTAATAGGGCCTAATATCGTCGATATACAAGCTTTTCAAAAATGTAGACTGTTCAATTTAAAGGTTTGCAAAATACGCACAATCTGTTACATAGGCAATTTTGATGTTTTCATTTTTTATGCTATTAAAAACAAGATAATAATTAATTAGTTTTGTAGATAGCACGTTTCAATATTTGTTTCAGCTATACACAAGTTGGTAGCTTGTTTTGATTCTTTACAACCACGTTTCACTCACAAATGAAATAATGAGTTACTTGCAATTATTTAGTTGGAGTTTCTATTTGAAACGTAATAAAAAAACTTTTTTCACTTTGTCAAAACAATATAATTTTTGTGCATTTCTAACATTTTGTGGTTTTTCCAAGCGCGATAGTAAAAATAGTTACTTTTTGTTTAAAAAACATCTAGAAAGAACATCTTACTTTTTGCTAAGATATTTACCATTTTAAACTCTTCAAAAGTATACAAATAAAAAGTATCAACATTTTTAAAAATCAACATTTTTACTACTTACATAGGACATTTACCAAGTGTAAAATCCGAAATGAAGCAAACGCTATCATAACATGTACTACGTGGTGAGGGTCGTTACAACGTAATAATCATATGGGTGCAAATTGCGTTCTGGCGCTAAAAACTAAATTTGAAATTTTCGAAATTGGTCGAAATAAAAAAAATGAAAAATCATATGGGAAATTTATTAGGAATTTTACTATACCACTTTTTTAGTGTTCTGATATTTTTCAAAAAATATAGGCATTGTGTTATTTGAATACAAACAAGCCTAAAATTAGCAAGGGGTAGTCCATTCATAAATGATGTCATCCAAATATTTGCATTTTTAGACCCTATGAAGCTGTCATCTGCTTTTACCATTGTGTAAATGGCTGTCGTTAACAACTGATAGGCGAATCTATAGGATGCGATCGGACAGTTCTGTGAAAATAGTCGATTTTGAATTTTGGTAAATCGTAAAGATAATGCAATTTATCCTATATAATCATGTAGTTACAACCACTTGCAGTTATATTATCAATTATCCTTTCAGTTAGAACGTTAAGGGCTTCAAAATAGGTTAGTAGCTCAATTTTCACTTCTAAAGCCATGTTGATATGAATAGGTCATTAAAACGCTGATTTAAAACAAACGTGAAAGACAGCGAATTTGTTTTTAAAGTAAAATTGAAGATAGTGGATTCGATTTCAGTGAACTAAGTAAGTTATTGGATTTAATCTTTCGACGAACATCTAAAAATGTGAATAATGGACACAGCTTATGTAGTAGTTCAATACCAAAATTAAACCTGAGTCACCAAAATGTATTCTCTTAAATAAATAATATGTTATCTACATTGCATTGTATTTAATTACATCAATAGACAAACACATAAGGCTAAATTATAACTATAAAATTAAATTATTAAATTATCAAAGTGTTCCAAATATAGTTTCAGTAATCAAATGCATTTAAATTAATTTAAAGTGAATATTTAAATTTCAGAGTATTAATTATAGTAAAGGACCTAATTTTGTAGTTAAAATAAAATGTGAAAACAAAATGCTAAAAAACATAAATTAAGTGGAGTTGTACGAGTTTTTAGAACAAGCTTCATTGTGTGTTTTTTTTTCTTTACCCGCCCCACTGATGACACTATGCTCGGTGTTTTCTTTTTAAAATGTATTCTTGGCAACAAATTACGCAGGTGGTATCGGTAGTATCAACAATTAAAGATAAATTAGCAAGAATCTTTCCCCAAGCGATGTTGCAATTCCAAGAACTGAGACATAAAATGTGGTGTACATAATATATAATGTATCTCATTTGAAGCACGCGTATACTGCTACTAATGCAAAAAAGTTGTATTTGCGTAGTTCATGAGGGCAGACTTAAAAGACATACAATCATTGTTGCTGCCAGTATAGAGTGGTTCCTCACCTCAATTTCAAACGTTAACACAGCTTGTAAAATACCTAATGTCAGAAAAAGTTTCATTTGTTCCTGTAAGTATTTAAATCACGACGACCCATCTAATTAGTTAGTAATTTTGGTATTTGTTTTTATTATCAAGAATAAATCAATAATGTTACTAAACTTTTTTTATTTTTTTTTGAATCCTGAAATTGCGTACATAAATGGTAGTTCATAGTTAGCATGGAAATCAATTAGGCTATAATTATCAATCGCCCCACATGGCGTAAAATTTAAATCAAGAAATTGCTATTTCAACAACATCTGTACCACACGATTTTATACATAACTAACTTTAGGTATCACTTGAAAATGAACTAATAAGGTGTTTACTACTTCTTTTAGTGAAAGTCTCTGTTTGTAACGCAATAAAAAACATTTAGCGTTTTCTTAAAACATAAAAAATTTTTTTGTATTTCGAAACCTTTTAAATACAATATTTTGCAGTTTTCCGAAGTCGCCAATTAAACATTATCTTTTTCAAACACCCAAGACGAAGATTTTGTACTTTGCAAAAATCATTACCAGTTTTTTTACTGTTTAAAAGCTTTTAAACAAACAGTATTGAAATTTTCAGAAATTAACATCTTTTTAACTACTTATTTTGAGAGTGTTTCTGACATGGCACATTTTGATCCTTACCTTAATAGGACAGGGACCGTTTTAATTCCGCCCTATTATTATACTAGAGTAAGTGTGGGGATAGTGGAGATCAAAAAAGTGTAGCCATTTAAAGTAAAATATTAAATATTAAAAAATAATTTGATTGTCTGGGTGTATGAACGTAGTTAAATCCCTGTTCTTAATCTACAGCAGTCTGCGCCATGCATTCACAGAACCCAATTTTATTTTGCAACTGAATTGTCCGTTGCATTGCGGGTAGAATTTAAACGAGAAATAATACTTGGGATATACATATTTGCATTTCAATATATGTTGTGATATGCACCAAAGTGAAATGAAGAAATTTGGATGCAAAATATCGTAAGTAAAAAATCAAAACCAGCCACCTCGTGTGTAATATAATTATATTTCATCATAACCCTAATCTCAATACATTTTTAGGATGCTTGTTCGACAATTTGAAGAGCTCAAAATCGTATATTCACAAGTTTTTCAAAAGTACAAAATATTCTAATTTCAAGTTTTTAAAAAGTACAAAGTATTCTATTTACAAGTTTTTGAAAATTTTCAAAATATTTTATTCAAAAGTTTTTGAAAATTGCTAAATAATTTATTTACAAATTTTTGAAAATTTTCAAAATATTTTATTTAAAAGTTTTTAAAAAGTACAAAATATTCTAATTTCAAGTTTTAAAAAAGTATTTTAAATTAGGTGTTTTTAGTATTTTTAAGCAGATAAATATGCAAAACATATTATGCATCTTTGGAAACGCACCAAAATAACATTTCATGCATCTATCTAATTATTTATTCGACATTTTTAACTTTGCAAAACTTATAAATAGAAAATTTTGTACTGTAAAAACATCTACGTAGAACATTTAAAAACTCTTTAAATTATGTTAACATACCATTTTGAGGCCCGCGCTGCGTCGGAAATGCAAATAAAACATTTTTAACTTTTTTAAAACAATGTTGACGGATTAATTTTAACTTTATCAAACAATGATAATATAGAATATTTTGTACGTTTTGAAACCCTTGTAAATAAAACATTTTGCACTTGTTAAAAACATTAAGGTAGATAATGTCAAACTTTTTTAAATAATGTAAACAACAGTTTGGAGTGTTCAAAAATATGTCACTAATAATTATACATATTTTTTTTTTCCTCAGACAAGTGCACAATGTCTTTTGCATGTTTTAGAAACAAAACATTTTTTTTGCATCTATTTTAATTATTCTTTTCTTACACAGCTTATTTAGAATCTTCACTTAACGTACTCATACAAAACCGTCACACTTGAATTCTAAGACATGATAAATAAAAATAGACACAGAAACTATGCTGCAAATGCTTAAAAAATAGATGTAAGTAATTCTTTGTTGACCTTCTGACAGCCATGTAGAGGTACTCCATACATTACGTTTCAAGTTTCAGGTTTTGGTAGAAAATCCTCCATAAATGACGTCGTTTGTTAATAGGGAAATTTACAAAACATTTCCAGCTATATTTAACAACATAAGACGTACAGTTGTATATGCCTTATTGATGGTAGGGGAGCTTCCCTAAACCTAATATAATCCAAAATTACGTTGCAGTGAAAGACGTAGCAATTCTTAGAACTGAAAAAATCAGGAGCTAGTTTACACTGGTGCTATATGTAGTATGTTTCACACGTATAATTACTACTATGGAAACTTTGTGTTCTTGGAAATCCTTCTGACGCAGAACTATACCACAACGTACAATACAGTCGATACAAACCGTGGGAATAGTATGCAAAAGTGGACGCCAGCTTCTGATATTATTCAAGTCCAAACTGCTTGGAGAAGAAACATATCGAGTCCACGCGCAACGTTCTTACTCCAACGCTGGCCCCACAGTTACAGGTAAAAGAAGACAGTTACGGGAAATTAATTTTATCAGCGTTTGTAATTTGAATCAATTTAACCCAGAGCACTACGTGCTAAAAACTGATTATTGCCTAAAACCAAATTCTGAAAATCTTTAAATTCTATATTTGTTAATTTCCTAGCAGATCTCGCATCCTTGAAATAAAAAAATCACCATGGCTTGGAGGATGTTCCACGTCTGGTTTCTTATCTGCCTTATTCTGAGTGCACTCATTGTCTCTGCAACATCCTGTAGGCCAAGTCCAATTGCATCCAGAAGAGGTGGTGATCATTTCTGTACGTATTACCCAGACGGAACTATAAGTTGTAGTTCGAAACAGCCACAACGGGTGGGGCAGAAGGACCCCTGTGATCCGCATGTAGAAGAATGTGAATAAGAGTAGTGAGCAGTGGAAGCGCAAATTTTCAATGAAGTGATGTTGAATTGTTATTTGATTGAAGAGACGAGTCTTTGTCATACACAGCTCGTAATATACTTGATATCAGTAATACAATCATAAGAAGCTAGATTGAGTTTGATTTATTTGTAAAAGTACCTCAATTGCGACGATTTACAGAATTAAATAGTAATTTCGTGCATTGGGTTTTGCTATCAAGAACAAATTATTATTAAAGCTTTACGTTTGTTAAATGATTATTAAAATCTAAAACTGTGTACAGAGAATGTGATTTTTAGCAGGAACACAAATTGGGTCAAATGAATTTCTTCATATTGTGTGTGTACATTTTAGGATATGAACGTGGTTTTTAACGCACATGTGGTCCATGTGGTTTACAAAATTTTGCAAATCCTTAACCACTTACCAATGAATTAATATACTACGTGTTCATAGCAGAAAATCACTGCTTGCAGTTTTAGAAACACGTGCATGAAACATTAAAAACATTTTAAGCAGAAAACAGATTTAAACTCGCTTAAAACGTCTAAATAAAACGATTTAAGTTTTTTCCAACACTGTAAATAAGTTTAAAAAACACATTGCTACACATTCGATTACTACGCAAAAGTATAAAATTGTATCCAAAAGGAATGGTATTTTGAGCAAAACGTAAAACATTCCATCGGATTCAATAAAATCCTATACTAATTCTACCTATATAAAACAATCCTTTAGGATGAAATAGGACTTAACTGTTACAATAATTGCTCAATAAAATGACCTTTGACCTGGGTCATTGAATAATTGTGGATATTGAGTGGTGTGTGGTGCCAAAATTTATTTTAAACAACGGAATTTCAAAAATAATATTTTTTTTGAAAATTTTTTAAAATTTACACTAATGTAGCATATGACACTGATAAAAGTATATGAAAACAATAAATTAAATTTTATGAAATGTAAAAATCAGTTAAAAATATATATAACTTTAGCCACAAAAGTAAATTAAAAATTGATAGGATTAAAGAAGTGTCCCTTGTTTCACCATTTACTCAACACAGCGGTTGTAGGGCAGTGGGATAGCGCATTGAGTAATTACAGAGGCCAAGGGTTCAAGTTTATATCCAGGTTCGGGGGAAAATTTTTTGACTTTGTGATAGGCAATAGGACCCTATATACCGCCGTAGGAGCAACGTCATTGGAAATGTCCGAAATTCCTATGCCTAATACCTATAGTATAAATCTACAGAAATCTTCAGTTCTGTTTTGCTTAGGCAACCAATCCTTGTTGTAAATAATGTCAAAAAGAGTAATGTTTAGACATTGACCAGAAAAAAACATGTAAATAGTACATTCTGCAATTTTTGTGAAAACACAGAGCGAAAGAATATTAATTTTGTGAACAAAAAATCTTGTAAATAAATTAGTGGCTTCTTTTAGAATCAATAATTATTCTAAACCAAATTTTTAAAACTTTAAGAACGTGAAAGTACAACTTTTAAAAATCCGGCGCTTCGCGCCGGATTTGCCTACCGTGGGCCCGAAGTAGATGCTGAGCTTACAGCGAATATTGACTTTAGTCAATTGATGCATCTTCTCATATTATTTACATACAATACACTCTATACCCTCCAAAGTGCAATATTTTAGTGACGACATTGTTGGACGATCCTAATGTGTACAATAATAATATTTCATGCTAAAAATACTATATTACATAATGTTTGAACAGATAACAGGTATTTTTTCAAATAATGACATTTAGACGACGTCATTTATGGACAATTATTTTGTGTATACTAGTTAAAGTAGATTTTGAAGATATAAATCTACCAAATTTTGCATTTAGCACTAACAAGGATCCTTAAAATGGTAATTGTGATGACGTCATTTTTGAAGGATCCCTGTAAGTATGCTAGAAAAAGACGGTGTTAGGGATATCCATTAATTTGATTTTTGAACTAAAGACAGAAGAGATTATAATTAAAATAATTAAATGACGTCATTTTTAGATGATCCCTGCATGGCTCCTAACTTGTGTAACCCTCGAAGATGAAATATAATTTATAAATAACTTATGTATAAGATTTACTGGACACTAAAAATTACGAACTGCGTGCCACTCGGTTAAACTATGTTCCTTAAAATTGAGAATTTGAATGACGCCATTCTTGGTTGGTCATCAACTCAGTGCAAGTCAATCGGTCCCTAACGAGCTCTTTAAAAAAAATGACCGAGGGTCCCTTTTTCTTGAAAAAACTACCTCAATTTGAGCCAGCCTGAGCCCGGGAAGAAAGACTCGTCCACTAAGCATGGGATTTGAAAAAAAAATGAGCCCGAGCGTGCCGGCTATGTTTTCGATTTTACTGACCGGAGCTTCGGTCAGTGCAATCGGTCTCACCGGTCACCCGCTCCGTGTCTTACACTGCATCAACTATCTATAAGCTTCGTTCGTTTGTTCACAGCATGAAGTAAAAATAGTTGGGGTGGGTTTTCGAAAATAGAAATTTCTAATTGAAAGGGATTTTATTGCGGGTCCTCGCTAATCCGATTCGGAACGGGCTGAGTATACGGAGACAAGGGGGTTCTCCCGTATCTCAAGACCAAGCCCGGGATGATATAGAATTATATGCACCGCTAAATGGAGGAATTATGCAACACAAAATATAGAGCACTCGCTAAATGAATTTATGCGCTTATGGGTGGGGAGGGTAGATGCTTCCCAACCTATCTACTTATCGTTCACGCTAATACTTAATTAAATATAATTATATTTTATATGAAAATATGCGAATATCAACCGAGGGAAGGATGCAATCACACACACATATAAATCCTTAAATGATACGTTTATAAAGGGACTTTAACCTTGCCCTGTATTTATTGAATTTAAGAATACTTAAACTCGGCGAATACGCCAAAATATAGTTTACTTTTAACTGGCCTCTTGGGCAAAATAAAGAATACTTTTAAGGGCGAATACGCCAAACAAAATATGAGTTCCAAAAACCTCGTGGGCAAAAAGGCAACTCTTCAATTAATATACTTTTAACTCAAAGGCCACTCGGGCAACAAATAATAATACTTCCAAAATATAATAAGCCGCTCGGGCAACAAATAATAATACTTCAATCAAGCCTCGTGGGCAACAAATAATAATTTTTCAATCAAGCCTCGTGGGCAACAAATAACATTCAACAATCAAGCCTCTTGGGCAACAAATATATCGTTCACAATTCAAGCCACGTGGGCATCAATAATTAATCCCATTAGGGTATTAAATTTTACCTTGTATTTCGCAGTAGCGAGAGTGACAGACGGGGAACTTCCAATAGGGAATTTAATCAATCTGGCTCAGAGCCGGGTTTCTCTATTTCAGAGCAAATAACACAACAATCATTTCCTGCCCGAATACGGGTCAAGCTTTAACACTGGATCCCTAAATCTTTTCGCAGTAGCGACTTTATGAATTCCCACTTGGGGCAATTCGGGGTCCTTAACTTCTGGGCCTCGTGGCTCCTTATATTTTCTGCAGTAGCAGCAGCTCCCAGTAGGTTCCAAGCTGGAGACGTCTTTTGGATTCAGTGCTTACTCAAGCAGCTCTCAGACCGAACTGTCTTTCATGGGCTGGTGAATATGAAGATTCGCCAGTCCATGCTTTAACTAACTCTTTACTTTTGCATCTCCATGCTCGCATCTCTGTACGGTGTACAGCCTTATTTCATGATCATACTTTTTCTGATGACGATAACCATCATGGCAATGGTCATGGTCATGGCTAGGTATGTACGCTGCACATACCTAGACGGGCCATCTGCGGCTTTATTACTATTTCGCCTTTGGCGATTCTACCATCAATTTTCTCGACGAATACGTCTGTCTGTCCCTCTCGCTGTCACAAAATACATTTACAAATATTTATAACATTTTATATATATAATTTTGTATGTAGTATTTTGTTCTGCAACATTTTCTCTGTCAAAACTCCTACTCCAAGATTTTGTACTCCTGGACAAAACTCCTGGACACTCTTGTATTTCCTACTCCAAGCTTTTCAATTTTCGTCGTACGAACGTTATCTTTCTTCCCCGTCTGTAGTAACAGTTAATGCGGGGTACGTGGGTAAATTTTCCAATTTAGTAACAGCCAATGCAGGGTAGCTTTTCCAATCTAGTAACAGCCAATGTGGGGTGACGATTCATCTCTTCAAGAACGTTTCCTCCTTAGCATTTGCAGCTATTGCCGGAATATGCACTGAAAAGAAACTTATGCGAAGAAAAGAAACACACACACATTGCATTTTATATTAAACCTGCCTTTTATTCATATAATCAGTCTTTCATAGTTCTTGTTCGTCACAAGAGGAGTCTTTTCATGTTCTCTCAAAATTTTGGGACTGTATCCCTACAGGTAAATATATTTTTCATGTCTATAAAATAATATCAAAATAATAATCTGTGTTTCTATTTTAACTCTACACTACTCTAATCTCTACTTGGATTAATTTTTCACACAAACAAAATATAATTATTTCATCTTCTAACTAACGTTTTGTGCGGGATATTCTTAAACTACTGTCATTTATATTATTGAAAAATTTGCACATATAAAAAAATAATAACCATTTACTTTTGTGATTTACGTATTGTGCGGGGTGTATATAAAAATCCATATATAAAAATACTGAACATTTGATTTTATGATTTACACCTTGTGTGTAGTGAAAATAACTCTAACAATTTTAACTTACATGGAATTTGCTCGTACAAAAAAATATTATTATAATTCGATTTTATGATTCGGTGTACCGTGTGGGGTATTGTTTTCTGATTTACTTTTCTATATTTAAGGTTTTTGTACGGGGTATGATTGCTTTAACAAAAATTAAGTGCTTCGAATTTTATATCTCTTTTTTTTATATCGAATCAAGTAACAGTGGTGGGGACCTCATACGTTTTCTCCCCATGGTTTTGAACGAATTTTCAGTCTCTGCTGAAGGTGAGTGTGGCGGACTCGATAGTCCACCAATATTTAAACTTTCGAATTTGTCTGAGAGTCTCCGTTTTACTGGGACAGAGGTTCTCAGAGGCTCCTTTTCTTTGACCTTACTTTCTTCCACACAATTTATCTGGAAGGTTACATTATGCATTTCCCCAGCGCTAATGTTTATGCCGGGACTTTCAACTTTCGTCTCGGGAATACCCGCTTTCACTTTTCTCTCAGGCGATTCCAATGGGAAATCGTCTGGGACCATAATCAATTTTGGTAGGGCCGAGTACGGTCCAACACGTAACTTTTTCCGTGGAGGTTCATCAATCTCCATGGGCTCTTCTTTACTGAGCTTCTCACTTTTCTCAATCCAAATTGATGAAGCCATTTAAAATTTATGAGTCTGCAATAAATGTTAGAGGAAAAAGGAAAATATAATAAAAAAATAAAAAAATCCAAAAACCCTAGTTTACTGACACTAACATTTTCGCGACTTTTACTATTTTACCTTTTCACTTAACTTCTTTTGAATCAAAATTTTTGGTATATCTTTTTATGGGGAGTACCCCTGAGTAAATAAGTAGTAACTTATATTTTTATGGATCAATTTCAATGCTTAATTTTATTACGGGAAGTATCCCATGCCTTTATTTCAACAACAACATATCTCTTGAAATTTGACAATTTAAATGAGATCAAATCTTATAATTCATACTTTTTAACTTACAGCAAAATGCATCGTCATTTCATATATCATCTTTTCCAGTAGGAAACATTTTCTAACGCTAGAAATATATATTAAATCTCAACTTTTACATTATGATAGTATAACTCATATCTGTAGTAACAGACCCGCGATCACAGTATTGTATCGCCAGTTGTAAATAAAATTCTCTCTTCTTTAGATAATGGGAAACATATTTATAGCAATTTTATTTTTACATCGTCATTTTACTCTTTTTCTGACCGACCAATCACTCCCCAATTTTCGGTAATTTCTCGATACTCCTTACAACGTACTTCAAAATGTCGACCTTTACAATACGGGCTGACCCAATCTGGATCATCCCGCATTTTCGCTCGTCGTTGTCCCAACATTATTGGGCATTTATCTATGACATGTATTTGTCCTGGGATACTATGTCTTTCGCAGACGTCACAAGGTGGAAATACTTCCACCTTTTCCACGACTTCTTTCGTAGCCTTCTTTTCTCCGTCCATTCTGTAATTTTTAGGACGGCCATAAAATTTTTACATATTATACATATAGACATTTTCACTGGATTAATTTTTACTAATTTTTAGGCGTAAGCAAAGCGTCTAAGCAAAGTTTAAGCCTCTCGATTTCAGACTGAAGGTCTGCCATTTTACGATCATCATTTTCCACATCACCATTCTCACTTTCTACTGTGAAATTTTCTGGTGCAACCTGTAACTTTTTAGTATATGTATGTTTTGGATACCACGTACTTTCTGTCCGTGCTCTAGTTGACCTTCTCACGGTCAGGTCGTCTCCTTGTGGAGCCGATTCGGTCGTGGGGAGCCTAGTTTGAGTCCCTGACGCTCCTGTTTCATTCTTTTTGGTTCCTACAAACACTTTCGGTTGTGGTATCTGTCCTTTTCGTTGGACAGGTACCGGTACATTCACAGGGCTCTGTCTAACGACTATGGGACTTTTTTGTGGTGTTTTCACCGGCGATTTCACGGGGGACGTAGTAACGTCTCTCGCATCTACGAACATTGCAGAATGTCCTGAAGGACTTCTATATGGACTTCTACGTGGCGACGCTTGGGGAGTACCCACTAAATTATCATCTAGTAAGATGAGCGATTCATTTTCTACATCATTTAACTCACCATCCTCTTCTCCCCCCGGGAGGTCTGGAACCGGCCCCGGTTCCAAAATTTCGTTGAGAATGCTTCGCCTTCCCCATGAGGAATGCGAGTCATTCGTACTAATAATACTCATTGCAGGAGGGTTATATATTGTGACGCCGTCGTCATCACTATTATTATCATTATATACCAAATCCAAAGGTGATTTCTGTGGGGTGGAAATATTATATGTTCCCCTCGGAATCACGTCTCTATAATAAGAATTTCGTTCGCCAATATTATTTTCCGTAGGTTCTAACTTAGGTTCTAAACTAAAAATATGGTCCTCCGCTGTCGGGGCCATTTTATCGAGGTAACTTTTATCGTGATCCACGTCTTCAACTAGATCATCTGCGTCAATAGGAGTATAATAGGTTTTAAGGTTATGTCCGTGTACCATATCTAATTCTAACGGTTCTGGTGGTGATTCTAACTTTATGTCTTCGTCGCAAAGAAAATACACATGTTCATTTTCTATGACACTATATACTCTATATGGTCCCGTGTATCTTACCATGAATTTCGTGGGCGTCCCACTTTTTCTTATATAATTACGTTTTAATACCAAATCTCCGATTTCAAATTTAATATGAGGATGACGCTTGTCAAATTCCATTTTTCTTTTCAACTGATTTTCGCACGAATTTTGGTGCGCCTGCATGCGAAACTTAAATAATTCTCCTATCCTAATTTGTTGATCTTTAATATCCTTAGATTTTGAAGGTACTTTTTCGTCTCCCAACTTAAGATTATAATCATACGCTAATGACTTTCCATGCCATAGAAAATATGGCGAAAAACCTGTGCTAGAATGTTTTGCAGAATTGTACTCATTTTGTACTAACGGGAGCAAATCATCCCAACTTTCAAGGGTATCATGCCGTAACTTTTTCAATATACTTCCGAACGTAGAATTTGACCTTTCAATAATTGAATTTGAGGAAGGATGCCAAGCCGACGTACGTACTGTGGCCACCCCATACATATCGCAGAACTTTTGGTATTCTATACCAGTGAAAGCGGCCCCATTATCCGACACAATAGCGCGGATTCCATGGTCCCTAACTAATGGTTCGAGACAACGTATCGTCTCTGCCACAGTCGGACCCGTGGTCGGAAAAAGGTGTAAGTACCTTGTGCACTGATCAATTATAGCTAATACATACTGATTTTTACGTCGTGTTAAATTTAACGGTCCTAAATAATCTGCAGAGACTTTTGCGAATGGCACTTGTGGTGTCATTAAAACATGTAACGGACCCGACTTTTTCCTTTTACTAACATTATAACGTTGGCACGTATCGCAGCCTCGAATAACCTGCATAAATAATGTGCTCATCCCGAAAAAGTAATAACTTTCCCTGAGAGCCGCGTATATTTTCTCATGCCCCAAATGAGATTTTTGATGCAAATAATTAATGAAATGAATAGCTAACGACTTGGGCAATACTTTGACCCACATTTGACCCAACGGTTCTCCTGACAACTTTTCCAACTCTCCTGACTCATTTAATCTATAATTTCGTCTATATTTATTATAACCTTCATAATTATTCTTCCTGTCTCTGTATACGGACAGCATTACTTTTTGTACCTGAATATCTTTCATCTGAAGCTCTTTTAACTTATCTAAATTATATTTTAACGTTTCACAATCCTGTATGAATTCATTACCCTTTTTGGTACGACTTATAACTTTTATCAATTTGATTTTACACGTCATTATCTGGTCAAGGTAGTTTCTAGGTGGACGACTTAAACCATCGGCGAGTTCATTATTTTTACCAGCAACATGAAATATTTTCAGGTCATACTCGCTCAACTTGAGACTCCAACGGATGAGTCTTGAATTCAATTCTGACGTCTTTAAGATAGACGTAAGCGCAGAGTGGTCAGTGTAAACGTGCACTGACCTTCCCAAGACATAGCTTCGAAACTTTTGCAGAGCATGTATAATGGCGAAGCATTCTTTGTCCGTGACGGACCATTTTTCCTCAGTCTTCGTAAGACAATGGGAATGATAAGCGATGGGTCTCCGTAGACCATCCTTATTTTGTATCAACGCTGCCGCGATCCAATGATCACTAGCGTCGGTCCACAGTTCCAGTTGCGAAGTATCGTCTGGAAACGCTAAAATCGGGGCCGTAGTGATTCGACGTTTCAGTTCGTCAATTGCCCCTTTACATTCTTCATCGAAGTTAAATGGAACATCTTTTTGTAATAACTTATATAACGGCCGCGCCACTTTAGAATAACCCAGTACCATCCGGCGAAAGAAATTGGTTATACCAATGAAACGTCTAATTTCAGTCGTATTCGTAGGATAAGGATATGCAGTGATTGTGTTTATTCTTTCCTTATCTATGGAGATACCTTCCTCACTAATTTTATGTCCTAAGAATACTATCGACGGATGACCTATATGACATTTTGATGGTTTCAATTTAATATTTGCTTGTGTACAAAGCCATAAAACTAACTCTAATCTATGTATCATTTCGGCGAACGTGGATCCGCCAAAAGCGAAATCATCCACATATATGGACGCCCATAACTGAATATATTTATACCATATTTTTAACATTACTGATTGAAATATTGTCCCACTATTTTTATAGCCAAACGGAAGTCGTTTTGGTCTGAATGTACCACAATGATTTATATATGCTAAGAAATTTCTACTTTCTTCTTCGAGCGCTATTTGTTGATATGACGACGCCATATCCAATCCACAAAAATATGTGCAGCCGTTTAATTTCTGTAAAGCATCTGCCACCGGTGGTACAGGTGCGTTTATGGGCTTAACTCTCTTATTTATGTCCCGATAATCTATTACTGGGCGCCATCCATTTACGCCCTTCTTAACTACCATCTGCCTTGATACATAATTTGAATGACAGGGCTCAATCAAATCCTTCATTAGGCCATCATCTGTGTCGTCACGACATACTATTTTAAACAGATTTGACATATTAGCCGGCGCGCTAACTAAAGGGGTATCATCCATCATTTCCACTGAAGCGTACACCGTCTTCTTTGTCACTGGATCAACTATGGATGTATGAAAATCTGATTGTTTCCACCCAAAGACTTTGTAGTATTTACCTAGTAACTTTCTAATTTCCATCTTTTCAGACGCTTGTAGTCCTTCGAATATGGGGAACATTTCCCATTCAATGTCAGTCAATTCCTGACTACCTTCTATTTTCTTTGGTGGCGGCACGTCGTCCTTAATATTCACTGGACATGGCTGATCCTTAACATGGATCTGTGTTCCTTTTAATTGTAATCTCGGAGGTACTAACTTATATGTCGAAAGACATCCTTGAGGTGGAAGTACGACGTCGTCGTCTTCCGTATTTAACACAGTGGCAATGCCTTGCCCATTCAGAATTTGTACCCTTTCTGGCAATACCATGATACCCTTTTTATTAAACAATGAATAATTTGGTTCCGTTATAATCTCTCCGTTATATTCTTTCTTGTCTGTGAATATTATCACAGCTGTTTCTTTTTGACTCTCCAATCGTATTGGATGAGTAGTAAACATCCTTAATTTATAAGTTCGGAATTCTCTTTCGGCTCTTGAGGACATAACCGTAGTAGCTATACTCCTCACTTCTTCATTTAAGGAGTCAGTAGACTCGTCAGTTCTACGTATAGTCCGAAGGGATAAAGGAGCGTGTCCTATTTGCTTACTCTTAATTGATTTGCCTGGATGAGGCCGGTATATTGGGGTATAATACTCATTTGCTTCTTGTTCTCTTTTCTGTTCTCTTAGGAACCTTTTAGTTTCAGGTGGGACAGTATGAATACTGTCCATCTTACTCAGTTGTAAATTAGTGAATTTTACTCCATTATCTTTTTCATTTGGTAGGATTACCTCACCGTTCCTTGCTTCATACTTTGCAAGCTGCTTGATATTCAAATAGGGGTCGTTAATTGTTTCATCATATTCGGAGTCTTCTGAAGTATCAGAATCATCTTCCGACGTTAAAATGGGTGCTGATGCTAATGAAGCATTAACTACCATACTAGTACTAATTTTCTTTCTTTTCCTCCGTTGAGGCTTGTTTTTGATTAATGCAAGAACAGATTTTGTTCCCTTGAATTTCCGAATCATCGCCTCATTTGTTTCCACTGAGTCGTTTGTCCTTGTAAATACAACCATACCCATTCTACAATGTACCATAGCATCGTACGCTACGAGTAAGTCCATCCCGAAAACTACACCATCATTTAATTTATCGACCACAAAGAAACCCCATCGAATCCATTCATTGAATTCCTCTATGTAGGTATTCGCTAATATAATTTTATCCAAAATCGTGGGAGTACCCAACTCTACTGACAATATCGCACGTATTGGCTTGCAGGCCGTGACCTGATGCTGAAGCCCTAATAATTGTACTACACGTGGACTGATGGTACTAATGGAAGCACCGGTGTCCGTTAGTACTGCAAAATCCACGGTTCCTCCATAAAAATTTCGAAACGGGAAAGATCGCCGTACCTCATACGGCGGGGTCCTATTTCCCCTTATATAATGGACGACGTCATCTTGTGGATATGTGAAGAGAGTTTCTTCAAAAATCAACGGTACTCCCTCTTGGGCGAGTCCATATTTTACCATCAACTCATCATATTCTGGATCTTCTACCTCTATGCTGGGTAGTGAAGTAGCAACTGTCATATTATTGCTTCGATACAAATCCCTATCTATGATACCAGTCGCTACGGACTGCGTATCTACTTCAGTAATATATGTGCTTGAATTTACCATTGCTTCTTCCCTAGTACAGATCAAGTTGGCTGAGGATCGATCGTATCGCCTTTGCCGGTTGATTCCAGTTTTCCTGAGATTTGGAATTCCGTGGAATTCCCTTTACTGTGCTTATAATTTCTTTCCTAATAAGGAACAAAATGTACTAGTAAGTATTTGACTGTATGTTAATAAACACCAATGGTTTTGGGATAGTTTCCCCTCAAATGCAAAATCTCAAAATTTTCAAGATATAAACTTAATCAATAGATTGTTGAGGACCAGTAGGTTCAATCAACTTAAATTTTCTTATACACGTAGGTAATATATTGAGCTTACACAATAATAAGCTTTCGAAGTAATACTTAACGTCTAATTTGACTTAAATTCACTTTTACTCAACAATGGTAATAACCTGCTATGTTCTTAGTGTAATCCTATACTCAAGTATGAGGAGTCCTCATGTACATATGTCTATCTGTCTTTTTTGCTTACTTATCACGTAGTAACGTGCTTTATTCAAAATATCTTATGGACCCAAGCTTGAATTATCAACTTGAGTGAATGTAATTTATTCAATTTCAGTACGGCGTGGTGTGTTCCTCGTGGGAAATTGAAGATTATTGAAGATGGCTGACTGTCTATATCTCTAGTAAGAGCAACAATTTTATTTTCTACTTCCTTATGAATCTGCAGTAGTAACTGCCTTTTATTTGAATAATGTAGATTTATGATAAAGCAAAGCCCACACCGACGTTAGCAGTGTGAACCCGATGCGTGTCTTCGTTAGAGACCCGAATCAGTTCTTGCTTTATTTTCCCAAGTCTGAATACTACTTTTAAAGTGTTCAGGCCTTGGTTCGTACCTTCACAAAAATTATTTAAATTCAACCTTTGAATTATTTACTTAATGCTTGTTAATTATTCCAATGACAACTAATTTATTTTGTCAATAGTAAAGTAATTTTTCTTTTTCGTATAATTTTATGAAGTGGTGGGTGAATTATTGTATGCTTATGCTTTGTGATGCAGGACGGGGGTACATATATACGCGCAACAACCTACCCAAAAGTTTTGATTCTAAGAAGCAAGCTAATAAGCGTAAGCACTTAAATCAAAATGAAAATTTTTAACAAAATGTACCTATGTCAAGTCTTTAAAATAAAATCAAAATAGTCAGTCAAATAAAATCTTTGCTTTCTTTTACACCACGGTGTCTTCTTTCAGTCAATTTTTCTCAATTCGGCTAGTAAGCCCCTTTTTTTTTATTCCGGGTAGTAACCCAACTCTAAATTAATGAATTCAAGAATTATCAACTAATTCGAAGTCGTATCGTAGTCGATTATTTTGTCGATCTCTCACAATTCTCAATCTCAATTTGTAAATCAATAGAATTACCAAAATAACAATAATGCACAAAATATCGTAATTAGTAGTGTTTACTATTAATATCATTGGCGTAAACCTGCCATACGTTCGTTCATACGATAAATAAGGAACTTACCATAAACGTAAATTGAAATCAAAATTAAAAATGTCACAAACAAAAACTGACTATCCGTACTGGATAAATGTAGAAATATCCACATAAATATTCAACTCTATTTATCCTAATCTTTCATGAAAATTATATACCACGTATCTTTTCAAAACATATAAGAAACTCAAAATCAAAAATATCGAAAATATAACTCGGATGTCTGTATTAGACAGACTTAAATAAATCCACATAAATTTTCTATCTTTTATTTTCTTTACCTAATAAGGTATGTATATCTTATTTTTCTTCAATACCTAATAAGGTTTGGCTTACTTAATACTTGTACAGGTCCTCGTAGGATTCTCTGCTTAGTTTCAAGTCACACTGACTTATAGATCTCCGGGTATTCTTCGTTAACCTCGGGTCCCTATTCTGGATCAACTTGAGAGTGGGAATATCTGGCTCTCGGATCCTCTTTCAACGCAACTAGTCTTCTGACCTTCGACTGCCTAGTAAGGCCTTTTATTTTGCTACCAAAATTATTTCAAATTAATTCAATGTTTGTTTCAATCTTATTTATGGTGTACTTATAAGTATGCACCCAGTTTTTCATATATATAATCAATGTACTAATAAGTATCTGTATGCCTTCAATCATTAATTCATAAACTTGTAAGTTTGGATTAATTACCGAAATTTTCAACTAATCGCTTTTATTTTCCTTTAATAGGCTGCACAAAATAGTCAGTAGACTTCAATCTGGTTCCAGTAGGATCCCGTTGAATTATTTTCGGAATACCGATTAATAGTTGGCAGTAGCCGTCACTCCGTAAGTGTATAGTCAATTTACTTCTGAATTCTAAAATAAATAATGGAGTACCATTAATGTTTGTATTTTCATTTACTATTGGCAGAGCTGTTTAATGAAAGTTGCCTTTATTCAATACTGGGCACTCTTAATTGCCTTCTTTTCATAAAAATCTCAAAGTTATTTTCTTTAATATATAGGCATTAGTATTTGCCTTATTTACTTAAAATATCAAAATTATTTTCTTTTATTATACTGGCATAAATATTGGCCTTGTTTTCCCAAAATCAAAATTATTTTCTTTTAATATAATGGCATTAATCTTTGCCTTCTTTTCCCAAAATATCAAAAATTCTTTTTTTTTATTATACTGGCATTAGTATTTGCCTTATTTTCTCAAAATGTCAAAATTATTTTATCTTTTATACGGGCATTAATACTTGCCTTATTTTCTCAAAATCAAAATATCAAGATTCAACTTTCAGTAGATTTAGCATTTAAACTTTCATATGTAATCTTTTATTTCATTCCAGAGGAAGCTGTACTTCTATATACTTACTTAGTATTTCATCAACGGAGGAGGAATTTCTATTCCTGTCCTCAAAATATTCTCAAAATTTCACAAAATCAAAATCCGGATCGTATCCGTATGAAGTCACGTGGACGTCTCAATCAAAATCAACGAGTACGTTGTTAAGTGCCAGTAGGTCACTAAAATCAATGTAATTATTTTCTATAAATTATTTTGCTTCGTAAGCTTATATATTGTTACTTACTTCTACTTATTTTTCTTTCATATATATAACGACTTATATTTTATAACTTAATTATGGTTTTAACTTTAAATTGTGATTTTACTTATAGCTGCAGAATCAAAACTTTGATCAACTATTGCTAGTTGATTTAGTGAGCAATTTTCGGGCGCCCCTCAACACGCGAGAATTGTCACTTGGAAAATATTAACTACAATATAACTGGATGAACACCAAAAGCCTGGGTAACAATTCCCAGCACTAATTATTTTACCAATTTGGAGTTTTAATCTCCACAATACTTATATTTTACACCCTTATGCAATTATTAATTTAAATCCAGGTGAAATCCCTGGTATCTATCGAAACATGAAATAAAATAAGCCCAGGTTCTATCCCTGGCTGAGGAATCAATTGATTCCTATGAACTAAGTAGTAAGTACCTACCTACAGTGCTAAACTACGCATCTACTCTCGGCCTCGAGATGAAAATCAATTTGACCCTACTTTGACATAAAAATTGATTTATTTCAGTTCCTATTTTACGGATTCGACTGAATCCTTCTGATTATGGAAGAAGAACACTTAATACATCCTATTTAAACTAATTTGGAAAATCATCGAATCCTGATCTCGAATTTCAGGCAGTTTTCACTGAAATTTTTGACTCAACTAATGACCAAGGTGAGAAAGTACTCGGTCTACACTCATAAATACTTGACAAACTCAAAACTGACTAATAAGTCGTGATTAATTTTACGCAGTAAATTGAATTTTGAAACTAAATTGACTTGCTTTGAATTCATAAAATAAGCCTGGGTACATCCCCAGCAAAATGAAAATTTGAACTTTGAAACTTTAACACATAAGTCTGGGTATGGCAATTCCCAGCACAAAGAAATATTGAACTTGAAATAAGTCTGGGTCACGAATCCCCAGCACTAAGCTACATTTATTTCACACAAAAACGTCAATATATTTTATTTTCCAATAATTCATAAAATATTAAATTCGAAAACTTACAGATTTTGATGATTTTACACACTTAACTTTGAGTCACTACTCAGTATAGGAAACAGTATGATTTTCCTATGCTTATGAACTTGCAAACTTGAAATGAGTGTTCAACTGATGAAATTATGAGTTGCTACTAATTTTTATGAAATTTCTGATTTTATTTTCAGCTTCAACTTTGAATTTTCGAAGTACTTACTTACTAGTAAGTAAACGCTTGATGAAGAATTAATCTGCTGGCTAATGAATGACAAGTCCAGGTCTCTAATCCCTGGCAACTTGAATTTGAAATACTTTTCACTTTCTCACAATCAAAATGGTGAGCACTTTGAACTTTTTATTGAAATTACTATTTTGAAAATTCAATTTTGAAACAGTTAATTTATTGAGTTTCGAACTGTAATAATATAATCACTCATATAATAGTATTACTATGAAAAGTCCAGACGAATTCTCTGGCACTGTATGTAATGGCAAATAATGAACACGGCCACTGTCTGGTTCCTGTTGCTAGCTGAATTTTATTCACCTGGTAACAGAATGGCGTGGGTATGATCCCCAATGCTGTCTAATGCAACTTTATAAATTTTGAAGTCTGGGTGCTATCCCCAGCACTATATTCTACGGCAGCTTACTAAAATTACTTTTTATTGTTTTTCAGCAAAATGAAAATTGCTGATACTGATATTTAACTGAAATTGAAATTTATTCTTCGTAAGAAAACGGAAACTGTACTTGCTGACTGTAAAGGTGAGTCTAGGTCTGAATTTCTAGTACTATAACTTATGATTTATCACACAACCAAGGGATGCCCCCTTTTATATGCGTACATATATATTCCTGTACTTAGTGAACGATGACCATGCCGGTACTGTACTAAGCTATGGGACAGTATGGAAAACGGCCTGTCCTCTATATTAAGCAATGGACCATGCCTTTTCCTATCTATTACAATGCGAATTTTTATGAAAGTGGCAACTGGATTATTTTCTACTTTTCAGATTTTTCACTATCAAAATGAAGACACTTTCTGGAACAACTTTTTATGCTCTATCTAATGAGACTATTTTGAATTCACTCACGCTCCTATTTCTATGGATACGGATGAAGAAAATGACACTATAATTTTCCACTGTGGACAAAAGCACTACTTATGCTGTAATATGCTGATACACATAAAATCTGACCTTTTGATGCTTATAATTTCGAAATATATACTTTCAAATACACAATAAATTATGATTTACCCAAAAATATTTATATTATTTGTATTAACCTTTTATTTTTCGGATTACCGATGAATATCTCTTGGACAGCAGCCTCAGCAATAGCGAGTCGTCTGCAATTTTCGGCTTTTCTGCCTTCTTTTCCGAATACGGACTTTTATTTTCACTTCTTTTTCTTTTCTCAAATTATGAGCTCTTTTTATTTGACCACTTTAACTTTTATTTTCTCGAATACGAGCTTTTATTTTCTTCGTTTTTGAACTCTTATATTTCTCAATTATGAGCTTGACTTCTTTGTCTTGTCTCCCAGTCCCTACTAAGGTGATTGTCTGCGATAGGCCATTATAAATAAGGCCTCGGCGGCGTCAGTCTTCAACTGAACCCCTTCTAAATAATAAGGTGATGCTGGAGCGATTTTTCCTCACGTCTTTACTTGGCAGTAGCCTGAGTCGTTCTTGCCTTCGCTCGTCACTCAGTTGCAAAGATACGCACTCTTTTCTAAATCGGGTCGGTTTGGCTTCGTTCGTCACTCAGTTCCAATACTCGCCCTTTACTTTCACTTTTTCAAATCTCTATGCTTCGTAAGCAGTATACGCACGTGGCGTCAAAATATCTGCAGTAGCAGTGGAAATAATTTATTCCATGCGGTTCCTATCCCTTACAATGGGGATTTATGGGCCCAAGCGTTTTGGTTGCCCCAATGACCGCTATCCTTACACTAACTAAACTAATTTTTAAATATACTATTTTTAATTGTACTTAATTAAATTTTGGGGGGTATATATATGTATATACCCCGCACCTTAATGAAAGGGATTTTATTGCGGGTCCTCGCTAATCCGATTCGGAACGGGCTGAGTATACGGAGACAAGGGGGTTCTCCCGTATCTCAAGACCAAGCCCGGGATGATATAGAATTATATGCACCGCTAAATGGAGGAATTATGCAACACAAAATATAGAGCACTCGCTAAATGAATTTATGCGCTTATGGGTGGGGAGGGTAGATGCTTCCCAACCTATCTACTTATCGTTCACGCTAATACTTAATTAAATATAATTATATTTTATATGAAAATATGCGAATATCAACCGAGGGAAGGATGCAATCACACACACATATAAATCCTTAAATGATACGTTTATAAAGGGACTTTAACCTTGCCCTGTATTTATTGAATTTAAGAATACTTAAACTCGGCGAATACGCCAAAATATAGTTTACTTTTAACTGGCCTCTTGGGCAAAATAAAGAATACTTTTAAGGGCGAATACGCCAAACAAAATATGAGTTCCAAAAACCTCGTGGGCAAAAAGGCAACTCTTCAATTAATATACTTTTAACTCAAAGGCCACTCGGGCAACAAATAATAATACTTCCAAAATATAATAAGCCGCTCGGGCAACAAATAATAATACTTCAATCAAGCCTCGTGGGCAACAAATAATAATTCTTCAATCAAGCCTCGTGGGCAACAAATAACATTCAACAATCAAGCCTCTTGGGCAACAAATATATCGTTCACAATTCAAGCCACGTGGGCATCAACAATTAATCCCATTAGGGTATTATATTTTACCTTGTATTTCGCAGTAGCGAGAGTGACAGACAGGGAACTTCCAATAGGGAATTTAATCAATCTGGCTCAGAGCCGGGTTTCTCTATTTCAGAGCAAATAACACAACAATCATTTCCTGCCCGAATACGGGTCAAGCTTTAACACTGGATCCCTAAATCTTTTCGCAGTAGCGACTTTATGAATTCCCACTTGGGGCAATTCTGGGTCCTTAACTTCTGGGCCTCGTGGCTCCTTATATTTTCTGCAGTAGCAGCAGCTCCCAGTAGGTTCCAAGCTGGAGACGTCTTTTGGATTCAGTGCTTACTCAAGCAGCTCTCAGACCGAACTGTCTTTCATGGGCTGGTGAATATGAAGATTCGCCAGTCCATGCTTTAACTAACTCTTTACTTTTGCATCTCCATGCTCGCATCTCTGTACGGTGTACAGCCTTATTTCATGATCATACTTTTTCTGATGACGATAACCATCATGGCAATGGTCATGGTCATGGCTAGGTATGTACGCTGCACATACCTAGACGGGCCATCTGCGGCTTTATTACTATTTCGCCTTTGGCGATTCTACCATCAATTTTCTCGACGAATACGTCTGTCTGTCCCTCTCGCTGTCACAAAATACATTTACAAATATTTATAACATTTTATATATATAATTTTGTATGTAGTATTTTGTTCTGCAACATTTTCTCTGTCATAATGAAGATAGTTATGAACGGTCACTTCCCTTTTACGATCAACGTGCGTATGTTTACAGCATAAAGTTAAAAAGTCGTAAATTTCACCCGTTTTTCATTCCACGTTAAATATATCATGGTATATTGCAATTAGTTTTTGCCGACAATCCGTGCTCGATGCAGATAAGCATAGATTTTTCCGAGTGGAATTTACATACAAGATAGCAAACCTAAAATATTAAGTTCGTATGCTTGACCAGCTTTGGGAACGGACACAAATGACGACACATAAATTTACCAAAATTATAGGCCTACCCAACTGCTTGTCACCTTTTTAAGCATTGCTTGAATGGATGCCCTTACGGTGGAATGTTAAGTGACCCACTCTTAAGGTAAGCAACGCCATTTGTGTCTGACCCCTACCAGCCTTAACGTCGTCAAAACAAAAAGCAGCCGGCTCTTTTGCAAGACACGAAACGTAGCAGGACTTTCTCTTGGAACAACAGGAAACAAAGCTAACTTGCTGACGGGACTCTATGTATCTTATGTGTTGCATATATGACACGCTTACAGATTCGTATCAGAGATTTCTTAGCTCAGGCCATTACTGATTCATTGCTGTAGAATGGAATCTAGGTGTCGCGTGCTCCATATCAACCTTAGGTTCGAGGCTTTAAATTTTTCGGACGTATTTAACGATTGATCCTGAATCCCCCCTCCCCGCCCTTCTGAACCTAATAAGGATGATTTGTTGAGTAGGGGAGCATTAGTTTGCGGTTGGTAAAGCATTAGGTATAAGAAGTATTTATATTTTTAAGATTGTGACTTGTTTTAATTCTTAAACCCCCCCCCCTTCTCCTCTAAGAGATAATTCGTGGGGTTGGGGATGCAAGTATTTAAAGTTGTTTAATAGTTTTAGCAAAGAAATTAAGATTTCTTGGACGTCATTTGTGGGTGACTATAAGTACACCCCTCCTTCTTAAGGGAATACTTAGTGGGTCAGGGGTGCAAGTATTTAAAGTTTTTTATTAGTTTTAGCAACAACAGTTAGGATTTTTTGGGACGTCATTTGTGGGTAACCCCAAGTACACCCCTTTTTCCTGAGGTGATACTACGTGGGTGGGGGTGCAAGTATTTAAAGTTTTTTAATGGTTTTAGCAAGAAAATTAAGATTTTTGGGACGTCATTTGTAAGTGACCCCCAGTTCCCCCCCCCCCGCCCTCTCCTAATGGAATACTTTGTGGGTGGGGGTGCAAGTATTTAAAGTTTTTTAATGGTTTTAGCAAGAAAATTAAGATTTTTGGGACGTCATTTGTAAGTAACCCCAAGTACACCTCTCCCCTAAGGGGGTACTAAGTGGGTAGATGGTGCAAGTATTTAAAGTTTTTCAATAGTTATAACAAGAAAATTAAGATATTTTAGACGTCATTTGTAAGTGACCTCAAGTACACCCCCTCCCCTCAGGGGATACTTTGTGGGTGGGGGTGCAAGTATTTAAAGTTTTTTAATGGTTTTAGGAAGAAAATTTAGATTTTTAGGACGTCGTTTGTGAGTGACCCCAAGTACACCCCCTCCCCATAGGGGATACTTTAAGGGTAGGGGTGCAAGTATTTGAAGTTTTTTAATGGTTTTAGCAAAACTAAATTAGATATTAGGGACGTCATCTGCGGGTGACCCTAGGTACACCACCTCCCTTTAGGGGATACTTTGTGGGTAGGAGGTGCAAGTATTTAAAGTTTTTTCATGGTTTAAGAAAAAATAGTTGAGATTGTTGGGACGTCTTCTTGGGTGACCCCAAGTACACCTGGGTGCAGGTAACTTCTGCGAGTAGCTTGTGCTGATGACTTGTGCATGTTTCTGGTGCATTGACTGGCGCCTGTAAGGAAACCATTTAGCTGGTGCATTTGGCTGATGCAAAGCGGCAAATCACCCGTTTTTCTCCAATGCTTTTAGATGGCTGAAAAAGTTGGTCCAGTCAACTGTTAATTGTAAAAAACTGGGTAGTCCGATCGCTCCCAAAAACAATAGGGCACTTTTCATTCGCATTTGTGGCCATTTAAAAAATATTTGACGAATATCGCTTAAAAACTGTGACCTGTAGCGCATAAAGAACAGACAGACAGACAGACAGACAGACGGACAGACGGACATAGCCATTCCTATAGATGCTTAAGCTCAGCATCTAAAAACCATGTACATCGAACATTTTTTTGTTTTCAAAATAAATAAATAAAATTAATTTTTCTCTTTGCCAATTCAAGTGGGCAAGGCATTTTTAATATTTAAATTACCTTAGATTTCGTTCAATTTTCATGTCATTTTTGCGGTAAAGTTTACCAAGTTTAAGTAACATTTCCGATCGTTAATATACCACCGACACCGACAATAGTCTAAACCATATTATTTAGCATTCGAAGTAACGTCGCATTAGGGTTAATTTGTTGAGGATTAGGTTAGTATATGTTAGTATGGTTACTAGACCTTGTTGAGGGTTGAAATGTAAAGGCAAGGTTAGCTGGGTTAGTTAATCCACGACGCAGTTGTGCTACAAACAAAATTCCATTGCAGAGCTCCACTATTCTTTCTACCTCCGTTTGCAATAAGCAATAATTAGGATGAAGCTGACCTTGAACTTGTACCTACTCCTACGTAGTCAATGGACGAGTTCAGTACACTCAATTAATTTGTAGTAACGAAAAGTGATGGGCTAATCCACGCAGAATTTTTTACATACATTTAAGAAGTGCAAAAAGCTTTATCTAAATTCAATATTCAAAAGCACGTCATATGAACAGAACAATTTGCACTTGCAAAAATTATCTATTTAGAGCATTCTGCACTTTTTTAAAATCATGTGGTTAAATAAAATTAAAACAATTTAGAATATTTTGCAACCTAAAACTCTGTAGTTAAAACTATTCGCGTTTAAATTGATGTAGTTAGAACAGTTTGTGACTAACACTTTATATTTAGTCGATTTTAAATTTTGTTAAATAATGAAGTCAGAGCAATTCACTAGTTAATGATGTAGTTAGAACCATTTACAAATTTAATATCATTATAGTTAGAACGTTTTGGGCTTCAAAATATGTAATTAGTTCAATTCGCACTTTTAAAGCCATGTTATTATGAATTAAACAGCTGAAACGCTTGTTTGAAACAAAATCAATTAGCATTGATCTTTCCCGAAAGGATGTAGCAATTCCAAGAACTAAAACAAGGAGCATAGTGTACATATTATGTAGTTGATGTGTATGTGATATGTAGCAAGCGTATACTACTACCAACTTGAAACTAGTTTTATTTGTGTAGTTCACACAACCAAGTCGGAGTCGCAGGGCACACCTAAACCATGATCTGATCTGATCTGCAATGATCTGATCTGATTCTTAAAAAATGGCTCAAAACGTGAGTCTCAGATCACGCAGATCATTTTAGCCGTATATTTCATACCACTAAAGAAAATATGATCTGCCCTATTAAGTAACTGTATCATATACATACTAAAATGATCTGATGATCAGACGTATAACACTGCATTTCATGTACATACTACAATGATCTGGACACATGTAATACATTGACTGCTGCAATTCAAGTTAAAAATGATCTGGTTAGAGCTAAAAAGGTGCGCACGCAGGGCACGTGCATAATTGAACTTTGAACTGCAGATGCAATTTTTTGAATGGCAAATTCTGAACAACCCAAGGTAACAGTAAAAACCGCCACAATTTTAACTAAACTATGAAATCATAATAATAATTTTTCTTATCGCATCACTATTATCAGTTTAAAAGACAGTATTCTCTTCATCTAAAAGACGGCTATTTCGAATTAAAACTAGAAAAATAAACTTAATTGTTTCAACTTATGTTGATTTATCACTGGTTCTTTTTTGTTGTTATTTTCGTGTTTGTGCTGATTACTAATATAATGGTTTTTATGTATTTTACAATCGTCTTCGCCGTAAAATCTATAAGCACTGGTTACAATTTTGCATTTTCTAAATTGTTGATCTCACAGTGCCTCTCTGAGTGTACTGAACGTAGAAGCAGTTCAATTCTCACAATGATCCTAACAAAGAAAGTATAGACTTTCAACTTTTGACACAGGCCTGCTAAAAATTAACTCAGCTAGTATAAGTAGAATTCAGGCAGGTAATTAATTAATCTACATTTATTTTCCAGATTTAATAATTTGTGAAATAAGTTGAAGTCCTAACAAATGATTTATAAATGCATGTCTGTAGTTATATAGGTATAGTTATCTTTATTTTTTCATTAGTATTGGATGCATATTAAAACGTGAAAAGTGATTCTCCATAAAAGTAAAATATTTTTAAATCTACAAAAGTGACAAAACTAATAATTGAATACGAAAAATGAAGCCACATTTTTTAAAATCAGTTTTATTCAACCATAAAAATTTTAAAGTAGGAAAAATATTTTATGTCCGGCAAAAAGTCTTCTATTCCACGTCAGCGGACAAACCTTTTATAAAACAGGATTTGGATTCGAAACCGGAATATGATGTTGTGATTATCGGAGGAGGTGAATAAAATAAAGATCTTTTAATGTACATATTATGTACTTGGTCTATAGAAGGGACCCTTTTATTCTAATGTTACTTCAAATAACCTCTGCATATTATGTATAGGTCACATCGGCTTGGTTTCAGCAAGATATTCCAAAAAATCAGGAGTCTCCGTTTGTGTTCTTGAAAGGCGACATACGTAGGGCTGCAGTGACTGAGGAAATGGTCCCGGGATTTAAATTCTCTAGAGCATCATATGTACTGTCGTTACTCAGGCCTTTCATTATTAAAGACTTAAAATTTGAGGTAAACCCAGAACTCTAAACAATATGTAAAATTACAGTTTTAATCATCAATTTTTAATTTAGTCTACAGACGTAAATATTTCTACAGGAATGTGGACTTAATCTCCACATGCGTGAGCCCTACAGCTTCTTTACACCAATACGTGGGTTTTAATTGAGCAAACACCCATCCAAATACTTTTGCTCCTGTCCAGTGACATGGATTTATCCTGTAAAGAAATTTTAAAATGTTCCTCCAAAGATGCTCAAAATTATCGAAAGTATGAGAAATAGCTAAGTCAGTCTATTCAAGTTGTAAACGTTCTATTAGACAATCGACCACCCAATTTTTGACAACAAGGAAAAAAACAATTTTTTGCATCCGAAAAGTTACAGCCAATTAAATCTTTTCTACAAGTTTTAGCTTCACTCCGGGGTTCCGTACCAGATTTTTATCAAATGCTAACTTCTTCCGCTGACAAAATTTTGAATAAATGGTTTATGTCGAAGCCTCTAAAAGCTACACTGGCTACAGATGCACTTATTGGAAATATGGCTGGGCCCTCATCGCCAGGAACTGGGTTAATAATAATTAACGTTAATAAAGTTAAGTCAACAATCAAAAATTTGTTGTTTTTTTTCGCCTAATTTATTTAAGAATGATGTATTATTTTTAGTTTCGTTCTACTTCACCATTTGATGGGGGGAGTGAATGGGAAAGCTGGAGCGTGGGCCTACCCTGAAGGTGGAATGGGAGCTCTGAGTAATGCTCTAGCAGCAAGTGCATCTCAATTAGGTGGAAGTATTTTTACAAACAAGGTTTGTGAGTTTAAAAAAAATATTTTCTAAGGTTGATCACTGATAATATATTTCGTCTGTAAACAACCAAAATGAGCCATATCCAATTCAAGCTTAGAATCAAAATAAACTTTGTCATAAAAACAAAGTGAAAAGCATGCGTCAAATGTTAATTAAGTATTTTTGCAAAGTGCAAAATTATCTATTTATACGTTTTTGAAAATTGTAAAATGTTCTATTCACAAGATTTTGAAAAGTGTAAATTGTTCTATTTTCATATTTTGAAAAGTGCAAAATGTTCTATTTATTGGTTTTTGAAAATTGTAAAATGTTTTATTTAAACAATTTATAAATATTTTTGTAGATAGTATAGATATTGTTTTAGCTACAAAAAGGATATGGGTCATTTTGGTTCTTCACAGACGATATGCCATTCAAGTAATAAAAAAAATTCCAAGTCTAATTATTGTGTAGGAAGTCAGTTTGAAAGTCTATGACGAAGAAACAAGTAAATCACGAACTGCTCGAGGCGTCATTTTGAAATCATGGGAAGAAACTCGAGCCCGCCTCGCTGTATTTTCCTCTACAACCCCAGAAGTTACATTTAAGAAGTTCTTCCCTCAACTGAAGGACGTTCGAAATGAGATTTTTGGCTCTGACTTTATTCAGTATGTGAATCAAATTGACTACACATCCCCAGTCACTAAAATAAATCTTTCGAAATAATATAACCTGTCAACAAAAGTTTTCGTTGAAACGCTTGCAATTTTATTCCTCGCAGAAGCACGTATGCCAAATGCATAATATTCCGACGACAATGAATTTATCTGTAAACCTTTGTAATTTTTTGTTAGTTGCTGTAACTAAGCTGCCAGTTTTTTCTGCCAAACCAAATACATCCAGCCCTGCTGGAGAAATCTATGATGAGCACAAATGCACAATTCTTTTAAACAGTGAAACCATGTCAGACCTATTAGATTCATAGAGTTTATCAAATTATTACTAATCATAGCTTATACTTAATTGTGAATAAGTTATTATAAATATTGGTGTCGATTGTCTACAATTTATTATAGTAATACATGTAAGTTATAACTAACATTAAAACTGAAGAAGATAGTGAAAGACAGCATTTAACAGTATAGCATGCATTTTAACACAGTCGTTAATATGAATTTTTATTCTTATTAGCAATTAAATTATTTATTTTAATGTCAAATCATTTCTTCAGAGTATATATAACTAGTGCTAACTAATATTTGTAATGTATTATATTCCAATACCCAGTTTTCTGACATAACATAATTTCTGAAAATAACAAAAAATTCCTTTCGCTGGGTGGTACCAAAAATTGCCAAAAATTGTTTTTCGCTGGTTGGGAGCAAAAATTACAAAATATTCTTCTCGCCCAGAACACGATGTCAGTGACCGAGGGGCCGTGCATACACAGCTTTACCAACGACACCCGGGGCTCATAAAAACATGTACATGACACACCTCCACGTATACCTTAACAGCCTCTAATCCATTCCCACCATCCCAAGGTTCCACCAAAAATCAAAATTTCACCCCTTACATCATTTGTGCATCCTCCCTCAAAGACCTTCCAAGTGTGCTCATCCCAAATTTATTTTCCCACTTTTAAAATCCATGTAAATTGAACATGTAAATACTAAACACATTTTACTATTTTCAAACACCCGTAAGTGGAGCATTTTGTACCTTTCAAAAATGTGTAAATAAAACATTTTGCACTTGTAAAAACGTGTAAATAAACATTTTGTACCTTTCAAAAATGTGTAAATACAATAATTTGTACTTCCAAAAATGTGAGTGTAAGCGATATTGTACAATTTTCAAAAGAGTGTAAGTAAATAGAATGTTTTGCATAATTCAAAAACAAGTAAATGAAATACTGTGCACAATTCAAATTCAGGAAAACACGTAAATGGAATATATTATTAAATGTAGTGATGTGCTTCTAGTAATTTACTGAGGTTTACCTAAGTGATTTGTACGATAGTGTGTATGGTGTGTGAGTAATAAATGTCGATGGTAAAATACTGAGAATAGACTTGTATTTTTAATTGAATTAAACTGATGTAAATTGACAATTAAAAACTGATAAAACGAAAAGATGTTTTATAGAACAGAAGGTTCAAGCTAGTTAGTTGACGGTTGAAATGGATATGATTTTACATTTAGAATTAACCTATGAAATCAACTCGGCTTCCGGCCGTAGTGGTCATTCGATTACATTACATTGTTATAGAATCTCTTTCCGCTGACCTGCTTAAGTAGCAAGCTACACAAAATTCATAAATCATCTTTGTCAATAATGATCAAGCCCATTTATAATTTAGCAACTCAATTCGAGTTTTACAAGAATGTTACGCAATACATAATTCCTTTACAATTATTTCATGACTTACATCCGTTGGCATAAATAACATTACATGATTGCACACATAACTCATCTAGAGATTCATCCTTAATGATTACTCGTTTATTACTAAAAATGTACAATGTAAATAAATTAATTTTAATCTACCGTATGACTCCCACTAGTCGCCATACTTAACAATCCTCCTCTCCGAATTTAATTCGTCCCGAATTACTCTTTATTAAAATTAAAATAATCGAAATTTTCAAAATCTCAAAATTTCGAAAAATTTTGAAATTTTCAGAATTTCTCCTAAATGTAGAATCTAAATAAATTACTAAAATTACCTAGTCTACCTAGACCTACTCGTCTACCTAAAAACCTTTTAATAAGCCAACAGCTTCATCTTGTCTTCATCGGTCTTTTTATCCAGTTCGTTGTTTCCTGCAGCTTCTTGAGTTCCCTTGCATCTTTCAATCTCATCTCTCAAAGCTTTCTGAAGTTTGTACTGTCTCTCGATGAAATCCTCCATGCGTGCTACAGTCTCTTTTTCGGTTGTGTAATCACATCTGGACGTATCCGATTTTCCTCTCCAGCGATCGTCATCATCAGAAGTATCCGCCGGTGGTGGCTTAAATTTTTTGGTAACCCTTTTCCCTGAATTTGGCGTTTGAAGTCTCATACGGCCGCCTCTCCAACTCGGTATCCCATAGCATATGTAGATCCAGAAACTCATAAAAAATACAATAACTATTATTGCAAACCCACCAATTCCCATTGTTATCATATACGATAAGTTACCATCTGACGCAGTTAAAGTTCCTATGTTATTATTTTCCTCTCGAATCAGTGCGTCCTGCTGTGGTGGTGGTGTGGTTAATCCTTTTCGTAGAGTTCCATTGAAATGGGTCTCATTAGCTGTACGTATCGCCTCAGGCAACCAAGCTCCAACTACCTGAAGTCGTAAAGGTTCATCGTCATCAGAGTAGTCGTCATCGCTCTCACTCCGTGTAGGGCTGGCTGGCTCTCTATTCTCGTATGGCCTGTATTTAGGATTAATAACATCTCCAGAAATTATAATTGTATTATTAATAATTGGTGCTGGAATTTCCTGTGGACCCATGCCCATGGCCTTTGCTGCTGCTGTTTGTGCTAGTCCACTTGCAGATAATACGAGAGTAAGTCCTGCTGCCTGTGCTGCCGCCGTTGCTACTGCGCCTCCAGAGGGAAGTTTATCTTTTACCTTCTGTACCCATGTACTTGGTGGTTGAGGTATTTGAGGTGAACCTGGAGGTGAAGCCGCTGGAGACCAACCTTGATATACAGATTGTGCCTGTGGTGACATCGAGTCTCCAGTCCTGGCCTGTGTGTCTGGAGTCTTCAATAATGAGTCTTCCCTGGCAAAAATTTCCTGGCCTCCATTAGAAGTTCCTGCCTTTGGTGAAGGTGGATTGTCTCCCATCGCGTTCTTATGTTTTTGAGAAGCCATTTCTGCCTTGAATCCTTTGACACCAGTCGCCTCCGCTCCTTTCGGTAGATTTTTAATTGTTCCTGGGCTGGGTGGAAAAACAAGTTTTAGCATTGTCTGTTGTGATGGCATACTAGCATACCTGTTCGCTGCCGGGCTACCACTTTTTAGAATTTTTCCCCATCCCCATGGCTTTGCATCTGCTATGCCTATCCCAAACACCAACATCAACATTAAACACATCCATGACCATTTATGCATAAAAGTTCTCGGCCGTTTCGTTACCCTTGCTGCCTTTCCATGTACTCGTAGGCTCCGCATGGGGGCTATAAGCTCCCATTCATAATTGTTGTTGTGGGTTTCCTTTTTCTGTGCTTTAGTCAGTGGTGGTGGTGGTGGTGGGCATTGAATCTCCTCGTCCTTTTCAACGCCTAAAACAATTATATCCCAATCCTCTTCTACGCTGAAAGGTGAAGGGGATTTTTCTACCTGAGGCTTAGCCTTCTCCAGTTCCTTTTGTTGTAGCTCATCGCAGTGCTGGTCCCATTCATGCTCGTCCAACGCACGTTTGAGTAGATTCGGCTTTTTCTTGTTTGAATCCTGTCCAGACTGTTGACTGCTACCTGCTACCTCATCGCCAAAGCTCACTTGTTTAGCCAGAATTTTTTTTACTGTCTTTGATGAGCCTTTATTCAGTCCTTCATGGTCTGCCTTTTTAGTGTGGTGAGAAGTGGGCTGGGGTGGACCATCTACAAGTTCTTTCAATAAATCGGCTTTAAATTTTTTAATAGCTTCTGACTTACAACTTTTTGGTGGTGGGTCCTGACTCCATCCGCTTCTAGGCTCTCCATGTTTCCATTCCCAAAGCGTATTAGCTTCAGTGTATTCTTTCCATTCTTTTCGAATTTTTTCAGTTTCCCTTTCAATTTCTCGTGCTCTTGCCTCAGACCTTTTCTTTGCATCTCGTTGTTGTAGTGCTTTTGCTTTAGAACATATTTCTCTCCAGTCCTCATCAGTGGTGACGTCTCCTTCTTTTTTAGACTCCTCTCGTTGGTGAGGGGGAATCCATTTTCCGCACATAGAAGGGGGGCGGTGATTTTCACGCTGCTCTCTCCGTTGGCTGATGGGTTTTATTTTTTCATGTTCATGTAGGTCCTTATCAGGGATGGCGTAGGTAGTGGGCAGTACCGTTCCATAGTATTGGTCCAGATTTTTTCTGTCCCTTTTTTTCTGCTCGAATACCCAGTCCCCAATAATAGGTTGTATGCACAAGTCGCATTCTCCTCCAATCCCGTGCCTTTGCTCGATAGCACGTCTCATCTGAGTTGTTAATCGGTCCTGTCGTGTCCATTCTTCTATGTCCTTTTTGACTGCTAAATCCACTTCACGCATACAGCCTGGAAACAGCATCGCCTTCACTCTCAAATTAGAATAATGACATGAGTAATATTCCACAGTGAACATGGGATCGAAATAATATTTTTTACAATACCCATGCAGTACGTAGGTACCGATTTTTTTCTCGCCTTCCACTATGTATTTTCTGTCTATGTATGGTATGTTTCGAGATTCATACCAGGTGGTTGGCTCCTGGGATAAATTAGGAAAGTGTGTGGCAATAAGCTTTGGACTTACATGTCTGTAGGTTTCGTTACCATATACTCTGAAGGGGCTGCAAGTCGCCTTTCCCATTTCGGCATCTAGCATTTCCTCTTCTCGCCTTGTTAGTCCATTAGCATTGAATGTTTCCCTTTCCAATGTAGTTAGCGCCTTCTTTCCTTGATCCTTCGCTCGACCATTATCCCTATGTGCAGGTACAGATCGACTTCGCCCGTGGTGGTTAGCTCTCTCCCCTTCCAGAGAAGTCTTCAGCCGTACTTCTCCTTGGTCACGCTGGGTCCAGAGTTGTGAACTAACGGACGGAGGTGAGATAGCACGTTCCTTTTGAGTTCTGCCTGTCTCTCCTCGGCTCCTGCGGACACTGGGTTTGGCTACGCAATGAATGGGTGATGATCGCCCTGTCCTCACGCTCGTAAATCTCCTGGAGGAAGTTCCAGCCCTTTTTAAATTCTTTTGATCCTTGAGATGTCGAAATAAGAATTTTTCCTCTTGTTTCCTTTTTGGGGGCTGAGGGGGTGGCTGTACTGGCATCGGCTTAATGGTTGCTCGCTCATCCTGATAGTATTGAACGATTCCAAATTTTCTGGATTCCAGTTGCCTGTCTCTAAAATTCCAGTTTACTCGAAATTTTGAAAAAAAATCAAATCCAAGGACTACTATAGGTTCCAATGCTTCCATGACTACAAACTCGACATTAAATGTACCTGTACCGATTTGAATGGCAACTAAGGCTACACCTAAAGCTTTTTGAGACCCGATGATTCCATGGATCATTACTTCCTGGTCCGTGGAAATTTTTTGAGTAGTCAGGGCTTTCTTACTGATCATGGATAGTGAGCTGCCCGTGTCCAGAAGTGCTGTAGTCCATTTGCCATGAATTTGGAGATCCAAGTATGGAGAATCTGAGTCCATGGCTGTCATCATATACCCAAATGCATTCCTGGTCGGTGGCTCATAGTCCGGTGGTGGTTCTCGTACTACCTCTCCTTTTCTCGCCTCGGCGGTGTCGTTGGAATTTTCATCTTTTTTAGAATAAGTCCCTCTCCCTCTGCTGGTGTTTCCTCCTCGCTTGCTACCTCTGCCTCCTCGCTGGGTAGTCCTGTCTGGGCAGTCCTTTGCATAGTGCCCAGGTTCTCCACATACATAACAATCAATTTCTGATTTATCATAATTTTTGCCATTACCTCTGCCACGCCTTCCTCTGCCTCGTCCTCCTCCCCGTTTTCCATCCTTTTGAGTATCAGCATTAAATTCATTTTTCGGAAATTTCTGCTGTTCTCGCTTTTTGTCGTAGCCTGCTTTGCCTCCCTCCTTGGTGTTAAGAAGTTTGGCCTCCAGCGTCGCGATTCTGACTTCGCACTTTTTCACTTCGGATTCGGCTGGTCCCATATCGGTCGCTTCCATTTCCACTAGAAAAGTGGTGAGTTCATCAACTTTTTTGATTCCTCTTCCTCCGTAACCGAGTTTAGCTGTCATCCTGGGTGTGAGTCCATTTTTGATTTCCCGAATTAAATCCGCTTCGATGGCATGGGGAATGGCTGCTTTTGTGACATCAATCCTGTCTGAGATGTACTGGGCCACTGGCTCGTCTGGTAATTGGACGCGCTGTTGTAGACGTTGATTCAGAATTTTCTCACTGACCGGGTAAGCTTTCACCATCTCGGCTCTCAGGTTGTCCATGTTGAGAGTAGCTATGTTTCTTCCAAACCATGCTGCTGATGTTTTATCTAAAGTATTAGCAAATCGATTAAGTTGGTTTTCTTTTTGCACACCTATAGATAACATGGACCTTACGAATTCGTCTACATGGGCTCCGGGCTCGTCAATTCCCACTCGGAAATTAACCTTTTTGGGTGGTTGCCATCCTGCATTATTAAATTGGGCCATGCCTTCTTCTATTTCCTTTTGTTCGTCTTCTAGAAATTTTTTAGCTGCAATTTCCCTTAACTTTGCTTGTGCTTCGTCTTCAATACGCTGGGCTTCCTCTGCTATCGCAAAAAGTCTTTCTTCCTCTTTTAAATGTTTTTCTAGGTCAGTTTTAAATTTCTGTCTTGCTTCACCTTTGAGGTGAGAAGGTATTTGTAGATTATCTATGATGTCGGCCGTTTTGACTGGAGGTGTCGATGGGTTGGCTGTATTAATCGGCTTATCTAAGTCTGAGTCGCTTAAGTCCTCAGTCTCGCTAGTATTAAAATTACCTAGCCCTGTAGACCTGCCTGAAAAATCGCCTTTGGCACTTTCGAATGAATCGTTACAAGTTTTATTACCTTCAGACTCACTGGCTACCTGCTCTTGTCCTTCACTTGATTTATTCTCTACGCTCTTATCTATAATCTGTGAAGTACTCGCCTGACCTGTCTCGTTACCACTATCACTATTATTAGTTTGGTTTGTCTCGTATAATAATGCTAGGGTAGTATCATTTAACTCTCCTAATTTTTGTAAAGATTCCAAAGTTTTATTTAAAAATGTAGTTTCAAATTTCTCTCTCTGCGTTGTCGTGATACCTGGGGGAATACTTGGTGAACTTGGCTGTTCTACTTCAGTAGTTTTTTGTGGCTGTCTATGACTGAGATATTTACCTAATATTGATCTACCAATTTCTTTACCCTGCTCTTTTAGTGCCTGTCTAGTGTTAGGTCTATTTGACATGTGACATTAAAAAATAAAAATATCCCTTAATTATGTCCAAACCTACCAGCTGTCCTATTAGCACTAGCCAAACCTAAATTAGCAATTTCAGAAATAATTAAGCTTAAAATCTCAGTTCTCAATACGGCTAATTCAATATTAAAAGCAATATCCTGAGTCTCTTCAATTGTCAAAGTATTAACTAATAAAGTGACTGCAGCTTTTAATCTTAAATTCTCTGCCATATACAAAATTTAAAATCGAAAATTAAATCGAAAATAAAATCAAAAATAAAATCAGACTGTTAAAATAAAATAAATTAACTTATAAGATTGTGTGGAGTGAATTTTCTTGGTAGGTAAAGGATTGAAGTCGCAATACCTCCTACACTGCTCTGTATACAAGAAAATTACGATAAAAATTATACTCTGCCTACTCGCGGTATAATTAACAAATTCTAGAATTTTAATTACCAATACGTACGCTGAAGGCTGATCAGGACAAAAATGTACGTGCTCATGAGTCTTAAATATTACGGGTGGGTAATATGTCTAACTTACTAATTACGCTGATCTTTGAAAAAGAAAAGTTAGTAAGGGGGAATAATTATTCAATAATCTAGTAGCTACGGCCTAGTAAAATATTAAATTTACTAACATTAATGCTTAATTACCTAAAATCCGATTTCAACTCAAGTCAACAGTTCAAATAGCTTGTTTCGCAACTTCACTCAGAATCTGTTCACTTCAGCAAATACTCGTCTCTCACTCGCTCAGTATTCTCAATTTTCTGCTTACTCGAACTTTTCTACAAACTCAGTAGCAAAATGCAGAATTAACAAATATCCTTAATAAAAATGATTATGAATGTAAATAATTGAAAAATAAAAATTACAAATACCAAAATACCATTGACACTCACAATATCAAATCACCATAACCTTCACACTGTTAAAATGAAATTACTTCCTTTCTACGTACAAATCAAGAAAATATATAGATTGAAATTATTCTACAAATAAACTTAAATCCTTTAAAGTTTTACTTGAAAAATTAATCAACTTACTTTTAAAATGAATAAAATGAAAAAGTACACTATATACTTGAAATCTCAATTATTACGTACTGATTGGCCAGAACCCCGTCTGCTTCCCATATGGGTGCCTTTTCACTGATTTTTTTGATTTAATTGTTAGCGCTAACTCAGCAAATTGCGAAGGAAGCCACCATATTAAATGTAGTGATGTGCTTCTAGTAATTTACTGAGGTTTACCTAAGTGATTTGTACGATAGTGTGTATGGTGTGTGAGTAATAAATGTCGATGGTAAAATACTGAGAATAGACTTGTATTTTTAATTGAATTAAACTGATGTAAATTGACAATTAAAAACTGATAAAACGAAAAGATGTTTTATAGAACAGAAGGTTCAAGCTAGTTAGTTGACGGTTGAAATGGATATGATTTTACATTTAGAATTAACCTATGAAATCAACTCGGCTTCCGGCCGTAGTGGTCATTCGATTACATTACATTGTTATAGAATCTCTTTCCGCTGACCTGCTTAAGTAGCAAGCTACACAAAATTCATAAATCATCTTTGTCAATAATGATCAAGCCCATTTATAATTTAGCAACTCAATTCGAGTTTTACAAGAATGTTATGCAATACATAATTCCTTTACAATTATTTCATGACTTACATCCGTTGGCATAAATAACATTACATGATTGCACACATAACTCATCTAGAGATTCATCCTTAATGATTACTCGTTTATTACTAAAAATGTACAATGTAAATAAATTAATTTTAATCTACCGTATGACTCCCACTAGTCGCCATACTTAACAATATTTTATACTTTTCAAAAACTCGTATTTACCATAGTGCCTATTTAGCTCGCTTTGTACTTTTTGACATATCTCATTTTAATTCTAGCTATAATAAAAATAAAAATAGAAATATAGAGCATCGTTCTAGCATTTTTAAATTATTTTATTAGTCCATTAAATTACTAAAATCATTACTTGCTCATATTCATTTTAACGCACTGCTTATGATTACACTTTAAACAGTCGGCGCAACTAACTACCCACCCGCACAACAACGAAATTAAAATTAAATATTGCCAGTGACAGTATCACACCAATACCAATAATAACCTCTGCAATTAATTCCTAATCCAATCAAATATAATTAGTGTAATGTAACATATAAAAAGAAGCAGTAATCTTAAAAAATAATAATTATAAATAAATAATAAACGCACTACCTAAAATTAATCGATTATAAAAAAAGTATGACTAAACCAAAATACTGACAACAACTCTGTTTTTGATTTTTTTTTACTGTACTGTGAACTCCTACGACAGAATAAACCAAAAGACACATGACACGAACTTTCATCACGATGATAACATGTTGCTAGATTTTTATCTTTTTCCCGTGAGCAAGAAGATGTTGTTCCAGTTAAGTTTTTTCTTTGAAGCGCCAGGCACAGCCAGGGACTGTGCACTTGAACTTGAGCGCACTCTCCTCAGTCAGATGGACGGGATCATGGGCTTCCAGAGTCCTCTTCGTGTCAAAGGTCCAGTTGCAGATTTAAAACTTGAACAGCGGCATGAGTGACAGGAGCCTTTGGGATGATTGTTTTAACTTACTGCCCAGCATTCATGGAATAGGAACATTTTGCACCTTTTCAAAAACATAGAAATAGAGCACATAACGTTTTTTAAACTATTAGGTAGTTAACATTTTACCCATGCTTATCGTTTTGTTTTTATGGCATAGCTCATATTTATTCTTAAATTCGATATGGGTCATTTTGGTTCTTAACAGACGATATGGTAGACGTGGTACAGGTACCTATGATTTATGACCTACGTTAAACTTAATTATAGATGCATAATGGTGAAACATGAGTGTATTAATTAGTACTACAAAAATCTTACCGCTAGTGACTACTACGTTCACTGCTACTGAACTGGATGGTCGATTGTTGCTCTATTTCAAAAGATCCATCATCCTTTTTGTTAGAATAATTTACAAAATCTGTTTTATCTCTGAAAAAACAAAATATAGAAAATCTGGCTATTAATGAATTGCTTATAAAACTGCCAACTGCCAACTGCGTTACCTGCGCTTTTTAAGACACAAGTTTATAGTTATAGGTTAATCACATGCACTCATCTCCATTTATAGCTAAAAACAATATCCACTATCTAAAAAAATGTCAAAACATGTCTTAAAAGAATTTCAATAGAACATTAGGCAATTTTCAAAAACATGCAAATAGGTAATCATTTTATACTTTTCTGAAAGATGTAATTATAACATTTGTGAAAGGGATTTTATTGCGGGTCCTGGCAAATCCGATTCGGAACGGGCTGAGTTTACGGAGACAAGGGGTTTCTCCCGTAACTCAAGACCAAGCCCGGGATGATATAAGATTATATGCACCGCTAAATGGAGGAATTATGCAACACAAAATATAGAGCACTCGCTAAATGATATTATGCGCTTATGGGTGGGGAGGGTAGATGCTTCCCAAACCTATCTACTTATGCGTTCCACTAGTACTTAAATATAAATATAAGAACTATATATAATTATTCTATAATTATTATATTATGCACATTTATGAATCTCATCGAGGGGAATGCAATCACAACACACAAAATATTATATAAATGATACGATTATAAAGGGACTTTAACCTTGCCCTGTATTTATTGAATTTAAAGAATACTTTAACTGGGCGAATACGCCAAATGATAATTACTTTTTCACTGGCCTCGTGGGCAAAATAAAGAATACTTTTAAGGGCGAATACGCCAAACAAAATATAAGTTCCAAAAACCTCGTGGGTAAAAGGCAACTTTCAAATTAATATACTTTCAAATCAAAAGCCACTCGGGCAACAAATAATAATACATCCAAAATATAATAAGCCACTCGGGCAACAAATAATAATCCTTCCAAAATATATTAAGCCTCTTGGGCAACAAATAATGCTTCAACAATTAAGCCTCTTGGGCAACAAATATGTCATTCACAATTCACAATTCAAGCCACGTGGGCAACAACAATTAATCCCATTAGGGTATTAGATTTTACCTTGTATTTCGCAGTAGCGAGAGTGACAGACGGGGAACTTCCAATAGGGTATTTAGACAATCTGGCTCATAGCCGGGTTTCTCTCTTTTAGAGCAAATAACACAACATTCATTTCTTGCCCGATTACGGGTCAAGCTTTAACACTGGATCCCTAAACCTTTTCGCAATAGCGACTTTATGAATTCCCTCGTGGGGCAATTCTGGGTCCTTAACTTCTGGGCCTCGTGGCTCCTTATATTTTCTGCAGTAGCAGCAGCTCCCAGTAGGTTCCAAGCTGGAGACGTCTTTGGATTCAGTGCTTACTCGAGCAGCTCTCAGACCGAACTCCCTTTCCCTGGGCTGGCCAATATGAAGATTCACCAGTCCATGCTTTAACTCACTATCTACTTTTGCATCTCCATGCTCGCATCTCTGTACAGTGTACAGCCTTATTTCATCATCTCATTTTCCCAACACCGATAACCATCATGGCAATGGTCATGGTCGTGGCTAGGTATGTACGCTGTACATACCTAGACGAGCCGTCTGCGGCTTTATTACCATTTCGCCTTTGGCGATTCTACCATCAATTTTCACGACGAATACGTCTGTCTGTCCCTCTCGCTGTCACAAAATACATTTACAAATATTTATAACATTTTATATATATAATTTTGTATGTAGTATTTTGTTCTGCAACATTTTCTCTGTCAAAACTCCTACTCCAAGATTTTGTACTCCTGGACAAAACTCCTGGACATTCTTGTATCTCCTACTCCAATCTTTTCAACCTTTCGTCGTACGAACGTTTTCTTTCTTCCCCGTCTGTAGTAACAGCCAATGCGGGGTAGGTGGGTAAATTTTCCAATTTAGTAACAGCCAATGCAGGGTAGCTTTTCCAATCTAGTAACAGCCAATGTGGGGTGACGATTCATCTCTTCAAGAACGTTTCCTTCTTAGCATTTGCAGCTATTGCCGGAATATGCACTGAAAAGAAACTTATGCGAAGAAAAGAAACACACACACATTGCATTTTATATTAAACCTGCCTTTTATTCATATAATCAGTCTTTCATGGTTCTCGTTCGTCACAAGAAGAGTCTTTTCATTTTCTCTCAAAATTTTGGGACCGTATCCCTACAGGTAAATATATTTTTCACATCTATAAAATAATATCAAAATAATAATCTGTGTTTCTATTTTGACTCTACACTACTATTATTTCTACTTGTATTAATTCTCACACAAACAACAAAATAACTATTTCATTTTCTAATTTACGTTTTGTGCGGGTATTATTGGACTACTATCGTTTCTACTACTAAGAAAAAAATCGCACATATAAAAATAATAACCATTTGATTTCGTGATTTACGTATTGTGCGGGGTATTGAAAATTTTACATACAAAAATAGAGAACATTTGATTTTATGATTTACGTATCGTGCGGGGTACTACAAAAATTCATATATAAAAAAAAATACTGAACGTCTGATTTTAACGATTTATGTATTGTGTATAGTAAAAACAACTCTAACAAATTTTAACTCACATGAATTCTTGCTCGTATAAAAATATTATAACAATTCGATTTTATGATTCGGTGTACCGTGTGGGGTACTGTTGACTTATACACTATTTTACTTTCAAGTTTCGTACGGGGTATTTACTGATTAACAAAAAAAAATTAAGTGCTTTGAATTTTCTATCTCCTTTTTATATCGAATCAAGTAACGGTGGTGGGGATCTCATACGTTTTCTCCCCATGGTTTGGAACGGATTTTCAGCCCCTGCTGAAGGTGAGTGTGGTGGACTCGATAGTCCACTTATATTTAAACTTTCAAATTTGTCTGAGAGTCTCCGTTTTACTGGGACAGAGGTTCTCAGAGGCTCCTTTTCTTTGACCTTACTTTCTTCCACACAATTTATCTGGAAGGTGACATTATGCATTTCCCCAGCGCTAATGTTTATGCCGGGACTTTCAACTTTCGTCTCGGGAATACCCGCTTTCACTTTTCTCTCAGGCGATTTCAATGGGAAATCGTCTGGGACCATAATCAATTTTGGTAGGGCCGAGTACGGTCCAACACGCAACTTTTTCAATGGAGGTTCATCAATCTCCATGGGCTCTTCTTTATTGAGCTTCTCGCATTTCTCCATCCAACTCGATGAAGCCATTTTTAAAATTATAAGTCTGCAATAAATGTTAGAGGAAAAAGGGAAATATAATAAAAAAATAAAAAAATCCAAAAACCCTAGTTTACTGACACTAACATTTTCGCGACTTTCACCATTTTACCATTTTTACTTAACTTCTTTTGAATCAAAATTTTTGGTATATCTTTTTACGGGGAGTACCCCTGAGTAAATGAGTAGTAACTTATATTTTTATGGATCGATTTTAACACTCAATTTTATTACGGGAAGTATCCCATACCTTTATTTTAGCAACAACATATCTCTTGAAATTTACAATTTTAATGAGATCAAATTTTATAATTCATACCTTTCAACTTACAGCAAAATGCATAGTCATTTCATATATCATCTTTTCCAGTAGGAAACTTTTTCTAATACTATAAATATATTGTAACTCTCCAACTTTTATATTTTAATAGTATAACTAATGTCTGTAGTAACAGACCCGCGATCTCCATATTGTATTGCCAGTTGTAAATAGAATTCTTTCTTCCTTAGATAATGGGAGACATACTCATCGAAATTTAATTTCTACACCGTAATTTTACTCTTTTTCTGACCGACCAATCACCCCCCATTTTTCGGTGATTTCTCGATACTCCTTGCATCTTATTTCGGCATGCCGAACGTTACAGTACGGACAGACCCATTCTGGGTGGTCTCTCATCAATGCCACCCGACTTCCCAACATAACCGGACATTTATCTATCACATGTATCTGTCCGGGGATGCTGCATCTTTCGCAGACTTCACAAGGTGGAAATACTTCCACCTTTTTCACGACTTCTTTCGTATCCTTCTTTTCTCCGTCCATTCTGTAATTTTTAGGACGGCCATAAAATTTTACATATTATACATATAGACATTTGCAATGAATTAATTCGTACTAATTTTTAGGCGTAAGCAAAGCGTTTAAGCAAAGTTTAAGCCTCCCGATTTCAGACTGAAGGTCTGCAATTTTGCACTCATCCTTTTCAATTTCATCATTCTCACTTTCTGCTGCGAAATTTTCTGTTGCTACCTGTAACTTTTTAGTATACGTATGTTTTGGATACCACGTACTTTCTGTCCGTGCTCTCGTTGACCTTCTCACGGTCGGATCGTCTCCTTGAGGAGCCGATTCGGTCGTGGGGAGCCCAGTTGGAGTCCCTGACGTTCCTGGCTCATTCTTTTTAGTTCCCACAAACACTTTTGGTTGTGGGATCAGTCCTTTTCGTGGGACAGGTACCGGTACGTTTATAGGGCTCTGCTTAACGACTATGGGAATTTTTCGCGGTGTTTTCACCGGCGACCTTGCGGGTGACGTAGTAACGTCTCTCGCATATACGAACATTGCAGAGTGTCCTGAAGGACTTCTATATGGACTTCTTTGTGGCGACGCTTGGGGAGTACCCACTAAATTGTCATCTAGTAAGATGAGCGATTCATTTTCTACATCATTTAACTCACCATCCTCTTCTCCCCCCGGGAAGTCGGGAACCGGCCCCGGTTCCAAAATATCGTTCAGAATGCTTCGCCGTCCCCATGAGGAATGCGAGTCATTCGTACTAATAATACTCATTGCAGGAGGGTTATATATTGTGACGCCGTCGTCATTACTATTATTATCATTATATACCAAATCCAAAGGTGATTTCTGTGGGGTGGAAATATTATATGTTCCCCTCGGAATCACGTCTCTATAATAAGAATTTCGTTCGCCAATATTATTTTCCGTAGGTTCTAACTTAGGTTCTAAACTAAAAATATGGTCCTCCGCTGTCGGGGCCATTTTATCGAGGTAACTTTTATCGTGATCCACGTCTTCAACGAGATCATCTGCGTCAATAGGAGTATAATAGGTTTTAAGGTTATGCCCGTGTACCATGTCTAATTCTAATGGTTCTGGCGGTGATTCTAACTTTATGTCTTCGTCGCAAAGAAAATACACATGTTCATTTTCTATGACACTATATACTCTATATGGTCCCGTGTATCTTACCATGAATTTTGTGGGCGTCCCACTTTTTCTTATATAATTACGTTTCAATACTAAATCTCCGATTTCAAATTTAATATGGGGATGACGCTTGTCAAATTCCATTTTTCTCTTTAACTGATTTTCGCACGAATTTTGGTGCGCCTGCATGCGAAACTTAAATAATTCTCCTATCCTAATTTGTTGATCTTCAATATCCTTAGATTTTGAAGTTACTTTTTCGTCTCCTAACTTAAGATTGTAATCATACGCTAATGACTTTCCATGCCATAAAAAATATGGCGAAAAACCTGTGCTAGAATGTTTCGCAGAATTGTATTCATTTTGTACTAACGGGAGCAAATCGTCCCAACTTTCAAGGGTATCATGCCTTAACTTTTTCAGTATACTGCCGAACGTAGAATTTGACCTTTCAATAATTGAATTTGAAGAGGGATGCCAAGCCGACGTACGTACTGTGGCCACCCCATACATATCGCAGAACTTTTGGTATTCTATACCAGTGAAAGCTGCCCCATTATCCGACACAATAGCGCGGATTCCATGGTCCCTAACTAATGGTTCGAGACAACGTATCGTCTCTGCCACGGTCGGACCCGTGGTCGGAAAAAGGTGTAAGTACCGTGTGCACTGATCAATTATAGCTAATACATACTGATTTTTACGTCGTGTTAAATTTAATGGTCCTAAATAATCTGCAGAGACTTTTGCGAATGGCACTTGTGGTGTCATTAAAACATGTAACGGACCCGACTTTTTCCTTTTACTAACATTATAACGTTGGCACGTATCGCAACCTCGAATAACCTGCATAACTAATGTGCTCATCCCGAAAAAGTAATAACTTTCCCTGAGAGCCGCGTAGATTTTCTCATGCCCCAAATGAGATTTTTGATGCAAATAATTTATGAAATGAATTGCTAACGACTTGGGCAATACTTTGACCCACATTTGACCCAAGGGTTCTCCTGACAACTTTTCCAACTCTCCTGACTCATTTAATCTATAATTTCGTCTATATTTATTATAACCTTCATAATTATTCTTCCTGTCTCTGTATACGGACAGCATTACTTTTTGTACCTGAATATCTTTCATCTGAAGCTCTTTTAACTTATCTAAATTATATTTTAATGTTTCACAATCCTGTATAAATTCATTATCCTTTTTGGTACGACTTATGACTTTGATAAGTTTGATTTTACACGTCGGTATCTGGTCAAGGTAGTTTCTAGGCGGGCGGCTCAAACCATCGGCGAGTTCATTATTTTTACCGGCGACATGAAATATTTTCAGATCATACTCGCTCAACTTGAGACTCCAACGGATGAGTCTTGAATTCAATTCCGACGTCTTTAATATAGACGTAAGCGCAGAGTGGTCAGTGTAAACGTGCACGGACCTTCCCAAAACATAGCTACGAAACTTTTGTAGGGCATGTATAATGGCGAAGCATTCTTTGTCCGTGACGGACCATTTTTCCTCAGTCTTCGTGAGACAATGGGAATGATAAGCGATAGGTCTTCGTAGACCATCCTTATTTTGTATCAACGCCGCGGCGATCCAATGATCACTGGCGTCTGTCCACAATTCCAGTTGCGAAGTATCGTCTGGAAACGCTAAAATCGGGGCCGTAGTGATTCGACGCTTCAGTTCGTCAATCGCTCCTTTACATTCTTCATCGAAGTTAAATGGTACATCCTTTTGTAATAATTTATATAATGGCCGCGCCACTTTAGAATAACCCAGTACCATCCGTCGAAAGAAATTAGTTATGCCAATGAAACGTCTAATTTCAGTCGTATTTGTAGGATAAGGATATGCAGTGATTGTGTTTATTCTGTCCTTATCTATGGAGATACCTTCCTCACTAATTTTATGCCCTAAGAATACTATTGACGGATGACCAATATGACATTTTGACGGCTTCAACTTAATGTTTGCTTGTGTACAAAGCCATAAAACTAACTCTAATCTATGTATCATTTCAGCGAACGTGGATCCGCCAAAAGCAAAATCATCCACATATATGGACGCCCATAATTGAATATATTTATACCATATTTTTAACATTACCGATTGAAATATTGTCCCACTATTTTTATAGCCAAACGGAAGTCGTTTTGGTCTGAATGTACCACAATGATTTATGTATGCTAAGAAATTTCTACTGTCTTCTTCGAGCGCTATTTGTTGATATGACGACGCCATATCCAATCCACAAAAATATCTGCAGCCGTTTAATTTCTGAAAAGCATCTGCTACCGGTGGTACAGGTGCATTTATGGGCTTAACTTTCTTATTTATGTCCCGATAATCTATTACTGGGCGCCATCCATTTACGCCCTTCTTAACTACCATTTGCCTTGATACATAATTTGAATGACAAGGCTCAATCAAATCCTTCATCAGGCCATCGTCTGTGTCGTCACGACACACTATTTTAAACAGATTTGACATATTAGCTGGCGCGCTAACTAAGGGAGTATCATCCATCATCTCCACTGAAGCGTACACCGTTTTCTTCGTTACGGGGTCAACTATGGAGGTATGAAAATCTGATTGTTTCCACCCAAAGACTTTGTAATATTTACCTAATAACCTCCTTATTTCCATCTTTTCAGATGCTGGTAATCCTTCGAATATGGGGAACATTTCCCACTCAGCGTCAGTCAATTCCTGACTACCTTCTATTTTCTTCGGTGGCGGCGCGTCGTCCTTATTATTCACTGGACATGGTTGATCCTTAACATGGATCTGTGTCCCTTTTAATTGTAATCTCGGAGGTACTAACTTATATGTCGAAAGACATCCTTGAGGCAGAAGCACGACATCGTCGTCTTCTGTATTTAACACAGTGGCAATGCCTTGCCCATTTAAAATTTGTACCCTTTCTGGCAACACCATGATACCCTTTTTATTAAACAACGAATAATTTGGTTCCGTTATAATTTCTCCGTTATATTCTTTCTTATCTGTGAATATTATCACAGCTGTTTCTTTTTGACTCTCCAATCGTATTGGATGAGTAGTAAACATTCTTAATTTATACGTTCGGAATTCTCTTTCAGCTCTTGAGGACATAATTGTAGTAGCTATACTCCTCACTTCTTCATTTAAGGAGTCAGTAGACTCGTCAGTTCTACGTATAGTCCGAAGGGATAAAGGAGCGTGTCCTATTTTCTTACTCTTAATGGATTTGCCTGGATGAGGCCGATATATTGGGGTATAATACTCATTTGCTTCTTGTTCTCTTTTCTGTTCTCTTAGGAACCTTTTAGTTTCAGGTGGGACGGTATGAATACTGTCCATCTTACTTAGTTGTAAATTTGTGAACTGGACTCCTTTATCTTTTTCGTTTGGTAGGATTACCTCACCATTCCTTGCTTCATACCTTGCAAGCTGCTTGACATTCAAATAGGGGTCATTAATTGTTTCATCATATTCGGAGTCTTCTGAAGTATCAGAATCATCTTCCGACGTTAAAATGGGAGCTGATGCTAATGAAGCATTAACTACCATACTAGTACTAATTTTCTTTCTCTTCCTCCGTTAAGGCTTGTTTTTAATTAATGCAAGAACAGATTTGGTTCCCTTGAATTTCCGAATCATTGCCTCATTTGTTTCTACAGAATCGTTGGTCCTCGTAAAGACAACCATTCCCATTCTACAATGTACCATAGCATCATATGCTACGAGTAAGTCCATGCCAAAAACAACCCCATCATTTAATTTATCGACTACAAAGAAACCCCATCGAATCCATTCATTGAATTCCTCTATGTAGGTATTCGCTAATATCATTTTATCCAAAATTGTGGGAGTACCCAACTCGACTGACAAAATTGCTCGTATTGGCTTGCAGGCCGTGACCTGATGCTGAAGCCCTAATAATTGTACTACACGTGGACTAATGGTACTAATGGAAGCACCAGTGTCCGTTAGTACTGCAAAATCCACTGTTCCTCCATAAAAATTGCGAAATGGGAAGGAACGTCGCACCTCATACGGCGGAGTTCTATTTCCTCTTATATAATGAACGACGTCATCTTGTGGATACGTGAAGAGAGTTTCTTCAAAAATCAAAGGTACTCCCTCTTGGGCGAGTCCATATTTTACCATCAACTCATCATATTCGGGATCTTCTACCTCTATGCTGGGTAGCGAAGTAGCAACTGCCATATTATTGCTTCGATACAAATCCCTATCTATGATACCAGTCGCTACGGACTGCGTATCTACTTCAGTAATATATGTGCTTGAATTCACCATTGCTTCTTCCCTAGTACAGATTAAGTTGGCTGAGGATCGATCGTATCGCCTTTGCCTGTTTGATTCTAGTTTTCCTCAAATTTGGAATTCTGTAGAATTCCCTTTAATCGTGTTTATAATTTCTTTCCTAATAAGGAACCGAATGTACCAATAAGTACTTAACTGTATGTTACTAAACACCAGTGGTTTTGGGATAGTTTCCCCTTGAATGCAAAATCTCAAAATTTCCAAAATTTAAAATTAATCAATAGATTGTTGAGGACCAGTAGGTTCAATCAACTCAAATTTTCTTATACACGTAGATAATATATTGAGCTTACACAATAATAAGCTTTCGAAGTAATACTTGAAGTCTAATTTAACTTAAATTCACTTTTACTCAACTATGGTAGTAACCTGCTATGTTCTTAATGCAATCCTATACTTAAGTATGAGGAGTCCTCATGTACATATGTCTATCTGTCTTTTGCTTACTTGTCACGTAGTAACGTGCTTTATTGAAAATACTTTATGGACCCAAGCTTGAATTATCAACTTGAGTGAATGTAATTTATTCAATTTCAGTACGGCGTGGTGTGTTCCTTGTGGGAAATTGAAGATAATAGAAGATGGCTGACTGTCTATATCTCTAGTAAGAGCACAATTTATTTTTCGACTTCCTTATTAATCTGCAGTAGTAACTGCCTTTTATTTGAATTATGGAGATTTGTGGTAAAGCAAAGCCCACACTGACGTTAGCGGTGTGAACCCGATGCGTGTCTTCGTTAGAGACCCGAATCAGTTCTTGCTTTATTTTTTTTTTTTCCCAAGTCTGAATACTACTTTTAAAGTGTTCAGGCCTTGGTTCGTACCTTCACAAAATTTATTTAAATTCAACCTTTGAATTATTTACTTTATGCTTGTTAATACTTCACTGACAATAATTTATTCTGTTAATAGTAAGATAATTTTCTTTTCCTTCTTAATTTTTATGAAATGGTGGGTGAATTAATGTATGCTTATGCTTTGTGATGCAGGACGGGGGTACATATATACGCGCAACAACCTACCCAAAAGTTTTGATTCCAAGAAGCAAGCTAATAAGCGTAAGCACTTTAAATCAAAATGAAAATTAACAAAATGTACCTATGTCAAGTCTTCAAAATAAAATCAAAATAGTCAGTCAAATAAAATCTTTTCTTTCTTTTACACCACGGTGTCTTCTTTCAGTCAATTGTCTTTTGTATGGCTAGTAAGCCCCTTTTTATTTCGGGTAGTAACTCAACTCTAAAATTAATAAATTCAAGAAGAGTCTTCAGTCAATTGCCAAGCAACTCTAGCTTCTCTGTTTCGATTATTTCGAACAATTTTCAATCGTAATTTGTAAATTAATATGATTATCAAAATAACAATAATGCACAATATATCGTAATTTGTAGTGTTTACGATTAATATCATTGGCGTAAACCTGCCATACGTTCATTCATACGATAAATCAAAAACTTTCCATAAACATAAATAGCAATCAAAATCAAAAATGCTAGAAACAAAAATTTAGCTTCTGAACTTGTGATTTGTAGAAATATCCACATAAAACTTTCCTTCCTATCTTAATCTTTCGTGGAACCTATGAACCACGTACTTTTTCAAAACATACAACAAACTCAAAATCAAAAATATCGAAAATATAATTTTGATATCTGTATCAGATAAACTTAAGTAAATCCACATAAATTATTTTACTTTTTGTTCTATCTTTTTAGTAAGGCGTTCTTACTTAATTGAAAAGGAAATCCTCGTGGGAAATTCCGACTTAAACTGAGTCTCGTGTACTTCCCTGGACACCGGGTAAATCTTCTTGACCTCGGGTCTCTTTGCTGGATTCCGAAGAAGTGGAAATATCCAACCTTGGATCCGCTCTGAACAAGAATTAGTCTCTTGGTCTTCGTTGCTTAGTAAGGCTTTTTGTACTATAAAATCAATTTAATTGAATCAATACACTTTCTATCATATATGGTAGAGCTAATTATTAGTTACCATCTTTTTGTTTAATCGATATAATCTGACTTATTTTCTTTTAAGCTGCGCATCTACTTTGGTTTCATTAACCAGTAGTCGCCATGAATTTAAAAACTTTGAAATTTTTATTTAAATATAATATGGGTAATAACCCAAAATCAAAATCAACAGATATTTTACTTAATGAAATCAAAATAGGTAATAACCTTTTTAAATCAAAATTATTTTTCTTGAAATCAGACTGGTATTAACCATGAAAAACTCAATTACTATTTTTACTCTTAAGTATATTTTCACAAAAACAAAATGTATTTTTCCTTTAGAAATCAAATAGGTAATAACCTTAAAAATCAAATTATATGCTTCACAAATTCAACAACTGGTATTAACCATGAATATAAGTAGGTAGTAACCAAAATTATTTTTCATTCCACTATATAGTATGTAATAACCTCACAATCACAGTAATATTTATACTAATAAGTATCTATATGTATGTTCATCAACCTCATAAATGTTTGGTTTATTTACCGAAATTTTCTATTAATCGACTTTATTTCCCTTTAACAGGCTGCAACACTAGTCAGTAGACTTTTTCAGGTCCTGTAGGATCCTTCCTCAGTTCTTTCGGAATACCGAACAGTCAATCCGTTGGGCAGTAGCCTTCACTATTGAGTGAGCAGTCCTTTTGCTTTAATAAAGCCCTTTAAATTTATCAAAAGTAGAATTTACTTGATTTGTATTCATATACATATATGGTTAACTAGTAGTTACCATGAAATTATAAATCTTATATTTTTCTCTTATATATTTCGAAAATCAACAAAATGTTTAATGATACTCTCTTTTTCTTTTCAGGTATTTACCTCTACTCTGTGAAAATCTGGACGATAGGATCTGTCCTTCTATTTGCCTTAATTCCTGGTGACTAGTAAGTCCCGATTCATCAATCAAAATTCAACAGTCGGAAGTATCCGTATAACTGGTGAGTACACCTTATTATTTGACCAACGTATGGTTTCTAGAAGTAATCAAAATTATTTTATTAACATTAATAGCTTACTGGAAATATCCACTTGCTTCTTACAATTTACCTTAATTCTCACTTTCTTATATATACGAAGAAATATTTGTATTTCGTTTTAACTGGTACTAATCAGTTGGGTAAATTTACGGAGAGCCCCTCAACAGACCGTAAATTTCCCTAATTTGTGATTAATTACACTATGAGTCGTGTCCTTCCTTATTACTAATAAGTCCGAGGCTTAGTACTTGGCACTTGCTGACTAAGTTATGAATTGGTTTTGAAACCACAACCTGAAAACATGAAAAACACAACCAAATGCAAAATAATGAAATCTGGGTATTAATTCCCAGTAAACACAATTATTTGACAATTATGAAAAGCCCAGGTAAAATCCCTGGCAGAGGAAATCAAATGATTTCCTAGTAATATGCAGTTGTCACTTTCAGATTCTGAAAGTGCGCATCTATCTCCGGCCTGACATTAACAATCAGTTTGACCCTACTTTAACCTAAATTATGATTTATTGTAGATTTCTGACTTCGGATTCTTCTGAATCCAATTTATTCAGATAAAGGACACTATATTTCATCTAAAAATGATTGACTTGGAATTTTAACAAGTCCTGGATATGAATACTAAGCACTTTTCAACCTGAAAATCTGACTATTAACTACTAATGAGTAAGTACCTACCTATACATACAAGTCCAGTACCAAGTGACTGGCACTTTGCAACTAATAAGTTGTGATTTGTTTTGTGCTGTATTTTTATGTTATTCTTTGAATTAATTTGAACTTTGACTTTATCAATAATAAGTCTGGGTGAATCCCCAGCAAAATAAAAATTTGAAAATGAAATAAGCCTGGGTTGGAATCCCCAGCGAATGAAAGCTTGAAAACTGAAAAATAAAGTTTGGGTAATTGAATGCCCAGTACTTAACACTTTGAACTTTAATAAGTCTGGGTATTTGAATCCCCAGCACAAAGAAAATTGGAATTTGAAATAAAAATGAAGTCTGGGTGGTTGAATTCCCAGCACTCCAAACTTTAATTGAAATATAAACTTAAATATTTTAGATCTGTAAACCAGGGTTGAATTCCCTGTATTTTCTGAAATACTGACTTGTATTTAACGGAAGAAATCGGGAGAAGTTCCCCTTGTACTATGACACTCAACACTTCTGAATCAACACAATAAATGAAAGGTAAGCTCTCTTAATATAATCAAACATTCAATTAATATTTTATGCCAATAAATCGGGGGTCAGTTCCCCGTACACAATCTATTAATTGATTAAACTTTGAAGCCCAGGTCCGGTGCCTGGCATTAACAATACATAAAATGAAACTTTGGATTTTTGTAAAATGCACTAATAACTTTGATAAATCACAATACTTTTATTTTCAGATCAAATATGCTACAACCTAATATACTGGCTAACCAAAATTTTGTACTTACAATCAGCAAAGCCCAGGCTTGTAGTTCCTGGCACTAAACACTTTAAACTCGAAATTTTGAACTACTCCAAAAAATAAGTGAGAAACTCGAACAGTTCCGAATTTTGAAACTTATGAAAGTCCAATACCAGTGATTGGCAACTTTATGAACAACTTGAATTATTGAACTGAAAAATCGAGGTATTTTGTTACTCGTAAAACTGAAATTTTGATTTTACACTTCGGAGTCTAGGTCCGAATACTTAACATGAGTCAGAAGTACTGCTGGCTGACTGAGAAAATGGCTACTGTATTAAAGGGTTCGTCCCTTAATGACGTCTATCCGCTGATGGGCGACTTTTCGAAATTTCAACTTTAAACCGTGTTCAACTTTAACAAATTTGAGAGTAAGTCCAAGTTCGTTCTCGGCACTATATATTTTATTCGAAAATGACTAATTATGAAGTCCTAAACTGATTTTAGGCACTTAAATTTTTGAAATATTTAACGTTTATGGGGGATGTCCCCCTTTACTATATAACTTGTGGCTGAAAATTAGAAAGTAATGCTAAGTAAATGTGGAGCACGCCGTGCCTTGTATTAAGGAACGGAGCGGAAGGCCCGCTATGATTAACAATAGTCCATGCCGTTTCCTATCTCTTATAATGGGCTGGAATTTCCAAAAGTGACTATTATATTCTTTTATGTTTTTCAGCCAAAATTATGGATGAAAACTTTTGAAATTTCACCTGCACATATAATCTGATGCACTCTTTTGGAATTACTAACGAAAATAATTCTTTTACTGGAGTAAGACACTGAAAACTTCAGTTGCCACTTTTGGCGCTATGCTGACTATGGATATGGTCTGCGGCTAAACTACCTACAGTACCTATACTTATAATGCACTATAAAAATCTGTATTTTAACGCAAAATGAAATGCACTGAAATCTATATTTTTATGAAAATGATTATACAATAAATTCAATGTATTTTTATACCTTTTACGATACCTTTTTGAGCGGCTGGAGTTCAGCTAACTTGAGATTTCGGCTCCTCGTAGGATGACCAGTATTTTCCTTCAATTTTAGGATTCTTATTTTCCGAAATATCGGCTTTTGACTTCTCACTTTTCTCGTAATAATGAGCTGATTTTGATTTCACTTTTGATCCGTTTATTTTCTCAAAATTATGAGCTTTTATGAACTTCTTAATTGAACTCTAACTTTTTCTTTTCTCAAATATGAGCTTGACTTCTTTGTCTTAGATTTTCTTCCAGTCCCTAGTAAGGTGATGCTGGAGCAGATTTCCCATACGTCTTCACTTGGCAGTAGCCTGAGTCGTTCTTGCCTTCGCTCGTCACTCAGTTGCAAAGATACGCACTCATTCAATTCAATATAGGGTCCCGGCTCTGGCTTAGCTTTAAAGCACCAATTCCAACAACCGCCCTTTTACCTTTTACTTTCACTTTTTTAAGTTTTCCAAAATGCCCCGCTACTATGTAGACGGCGTCAACTAACCAGTAGGTTTAATGCAAGAAAATGTTTCCACGCGGTCCCCTATAGTTCACTATAGGAAAATACGGGCCCAAGCGTTTTGGTTACCCCAATGACCGCTATCCTAACTCTAACTAAACTATTTTGAACTACACTATTTTGTTAATTATATTTAACTAATTTTTGGGGGGTATATATGTATATATATACCCCGCACCTTAATGAAAGGGATTTTATTGCGGGTCCTGGCAAATCCGATTCGGAACGGGCTGAGTTTACGGAGACAAGGGGTTTCTCCCGTAACTCAAGACCAAGCCCGGGATGATATAAGATTATATGCACCGCTAAATGGAGGAATTATGCAACACAAAATATAGAGCACTCGCTAAATGATATTATGCGCTTATGGGTGGGGAGGGTAGATGCTTCCCAAACCTATCTACTTATGCGTTCCACTAGTACTTAAATATAAATATAAGAACTATATATAATTATTCTATAATTATTATATTATGCACATTTATGAATCTCATCGAGGGGAATGCAATCACAACACACAAAATATTATATAAATGATACGATTATAAAGGGACTTTAACCTTGCCCTGTATTTATTGAATTTAAAGAATACTTTAACTGGGCGAATACGCCAAATGATAATTACTTTTTCACTGGCCTCGTGGGCAAAATAAAGAATACTTTTAAGGGCGAATACGCCAAACAAAATATAAGTTCCAAAAACCTCGTGGGTAAAAGGCAACTTTCAAATTAATATACTTTCAAATCAAAAGCCACTCGGGCAACAAATAATAATACATCCAAAATATAATAAGCCACTCGGGCAACAAATAATAATCCTTCCAAAATATATTAAGCCTCTTGGGCAACAAATAATGCTTCAACAATTAAGCCTCTTGGGCAACAAATATGTCATTCACAATTCACAATTCAAGCCACGTGGGCAACAACAATTAATCCCATTAGGGTATTAGATTTTACCTTGTATTTCGCAGTAGCGAGAGTGACAGACGGGGAACTTCCAATAGGGTATTTAGACAATCTGGCTCATAGCCGGGTTTCTCTCTTTTAGAGCAAATAACACAACATTCATTTCTTGCCCGATTACGGGTCAAGCTTTAACACTGGATCCCTAAACCTTTTCGCAATAGCGACTTTATGAATTCCCTCGTGGGGCAATTCTGGGTCCTTAACTTCTGGGCCTCGTGGCTCCTTATATTTTCTGCAGTAGCAGCAGCTCCCAGTAGGTTCCAAGCTGGAGACGTCTTTGGATTCAGTGCTTACTCGAGCAGCTCTCAGACCGAACTCCCTTTCCCTGGGCTGGCCAATATGAAGATTCACCAGTCCATGCTTTAACTCACTATCTACTTTTGCATCTCCATGCTCGCATCTCTGTACAGTGTACAGCCTTATTTCATCATCTCATTTTCCCAACACCGATAACCATCATGGCAATGGTCATGGTCGTGGCTAGGTATGTACGCTGTACATACCTAGACGAGCCGTCTGCGGCTTTATTACCATTTCGCCTTTGGCGATTCTACCATCAATTTTCACGACGAATACGTCTGTCTGTCCCTCTCGCTGTCACAAAATACATTTACAAATATTTATAACATTTTATATATATAATTTTGTATGTAGTATTTTGTTCTGCAACATTTTCTCTGTCATTTGACACCTTTCAAAACCATGCAAATGGAACATTTAACTCCTCTCAAAACCTTGTAATTAACTTTTCACGCATGTTTTTTATTCTGTTTTCATGACATAGATCATTTTCATTTTAGTTTTAATTGGATATTTTTCTTCAGTCGATATGTTACAATCTTATGAGGTAACAAACATAAGCAGTTCTATTTAATTAAAGTATTCTGTCAACTGTACTGTCAACTGTTAATTGATTGAAAATAATTGTTACCCTTTATAGTTTATTTAAATTAGCAAATAATAACTTACTTGGAAGTAGATCTTGATCAGCAAACCACTTAGTTGTCTTGAATTCTTAAAGGTGATTTTGTAATTTTTGATCTAATAATGTAGCACTGACACGGCACTGACTACACTCTACAATAAAACAGCAGGGATATGGAATTCATTTCCATTTTTATTAGAGCCTATAAAGCTTGACAGCCAGCTATCTGATGTGCAGGCACAGTTAATATAATATTAGTATATTATTATTATATATTATTAACTATCACTTGTAAAGTACGACGAGATGCCCGTCAATATAAAGCTGGATCAACCATCAAGATCAACATCAACTGTTACTGTTGATAATTAAAAGTGTTTTAAGTAACTGACTGTCAACTGTATAAGAATTTTGAAAAGTAGCTTGACTAATGCGACAATCGAAAACTACAACTAGACCGATGCAAAATGCAAATAACAGAAACTATAACTAAAACGCATTTAAGTTTGAATTGCAGCGGTATTTACTTTTACCTTGGGTTGTATGGAATTTGGAATTTGCACAGGAAGTTCAAATATGCATGTACCCTGTATGCGCACAGCACAGTCCGGATAATTTTCCTACTTGAACTGCAGCAGTCCATGTATTTCATGTGTTCAGATCATTTAAGTATGTATATGAAATGAAGGGAAATACGTCAGATCATCAGATCATTTTAGTATGTACGTAAACTGCAGGACAATATTTCAGATCATTTGGATATGTATATGACATGGTTGGTCAATGCGGCAGATCATTTAGTCTTTTAAAGTAGGGAAAATGCAGCTAAAATGATCTGCGTGATCTGCCACTCAAGTTTTGAGCCATTTTTGAAGAATCAGATCAGATCATTTCAGATCAGATCAGATCATGGTTTAGGTGTGCCCGGAGTCGCATCTCTCTTGGTCTTGGTCAATGAAAAGCTCACTTACTGAACTCAAATTAGGATACGATCAGATCATCCTAGACAGCCATCAATTGTGCCTAATTCTCAACAATGTATATAGTGAACAGTGCATACACAAGTAGGCTACATTTTCAATCACGGATCAACTTATGGGTGAGTTGAAAACTGGAAACTTGGTCTTCCTGGGAATCTGTCTAATGCAGTTTCATACACCAACTTGCGTTACATTTGATACATAATTCGTAAATGGTATATAAAAGTGGACGCCAACTCCCGTTATTGTTATAACTCAGTTCAAGACTACTCGCAGAGAAAACATCAGGGCTTAGAGATCATCTAACGTTTAACCCACAGTCATAAGAAAAGGTTCGGGTAATTAATTTAATAATTTTAATTAGTTTAAGAATTAACTACGTAGTAAAAAATCATCCCTCCTCAAAAAAATTTCTAGAATTCTATAAATTCTATTTTTTTTTCAATTTCCTCACAGATCCCGCATCTTTAAAATAAACAAATCACCATGTCTCGCATGTTTACCGCTTGCTCACTGCTTTGCCTTATTTTAATTGCCCTCATTCTCTCCGCAACACCCTCCTCGTCAAGTCTAATTGGATCCAGATATGGAATTCAGGGACCCCGGGGATGTACAATATGGTCAGGGTCAGACAACCCTATACACTATGCAGTGCCTTTAACACCACCATCCGAGGTGGGTCGTCCCTGTGATAGTGCTCCTGATGTGTACGATTGTGAACTGCGGCGGACTGTTTACTTTTGGGCTCCAGGAAATCGTAATTTCAAGGTTTGGCGCTCAGGGGGCCCACGCTGAGCCAAGGGGCTCAAGGCCTCCTTTTACGTTATGTTTGATAAATTAGGGGCCCATCTGGAATTTCACGAAACTGCCTATTGCCAGTCCGCCCCTGATTGTGAATAAGATACATAAGCAGTAAGAGCGCAAACTTTCAAAAATGTGATTCTGCACTGTTATTTGATTGAGAGGCCGTGTTTATGTTACTACTATGTACTATTATTTTATTTGAAAATTTCTATATTTATAACTTATAACCAATTTAACTAAAATTATTATAAAATTAGGGCGTAAATAAAATCATACAAATAGAAATTATTATACATAGTATAGGACATGCAATACAAATTATTAAGAAATATTTATCAATGTTTAACAACGAGTCTCGCACGCAACTATACATCAACCAAAACTACTCATTTTAAATTGTGCTACATGGCACATAGACAAATCAACGAGTTCGCAGGATGCTATACAAAATTTTAAAGAGCTAAAAATGCTCTGGTAATAAGTTTAAAAAATTACAAAAATATTTTAAAAATATGCACACTAATTAGTTTTATGAAATCCTCAAAATGTTTAAAACCTGCTATTAAGAACTTATAAATTATTTGATTTTGTGAAAATTGGATTTGCATTTTGCATTTACTTATATTTATCATCATTATCATCATTCTGATAATTATGTAACTTTTGTGTGGATAGTGCTAGTGCATGTAAGAGCATGCATTTTTTTTATTATTCACTTAACATGTAATTGGTTTGTTGTGATGCTTCTCCACAATTAATCAAGTGTACGAGTGAGTGTGTGGGTGTGTCAACTAATTTGTGTAAAGCAATGTTTGTTTCCGTAGTAAAAAGTTAATAACCTAACCTAATAACAATAACATTACAATCGCCTTTTTTACAAATTACCAACATTAAAAACAAGTTTGCTCGGTGCCCTAACAGTTACAAAAAACACAAAAACATACAGGTAATTCACTGGTTTAACTTGAGTAATTCGATACTATTTTATTAGGCGTTAGTTTGACTACAATTAAATCATTGTTTTCAGGACAATTGTTTGCGTAAGAATCGCGTTTTAAAGGACACGCTGAAAAGTCTTATTGAGGGCAAAAAATACTTGAAAAATATTGCAAATTCTCTAACGGACATCTCTGTGAAATACAAATATCACCATAGCTCGCATGTTTACCGTTCGGTCACTGCTTTGCCTAATTTTGACTGCATTTATTCTCTCTCCAACGCCCTCTACGTCGAGTCCAATTTCAAGGAGTGTTCAGAGTGCCTTCGTTGATGACTATTGTGATTACGATGATTACAACTATTGTGAAGACTTGCTTATTAAAATGAACAAAACAAAGCAAATGAAGCGCAAAGGCTCCAGAAATTGATGCTGCATTGTTGTTGAGCTGACATGCCGAGTTAGTTTATGTAACCAACAGCTCGTAAAAAACTAATGTCAGTATTTCATGATTAGGTTATGAAAAGATTTTTTTGGATTGTTGTTGCTACGAGTTACAGAAAAACTAATTCTTCTTTTTAATCATCGATATTAAATGACCTATGAAACTTAATTTTTAATATATATAACAATTATTCTGGAAACTGTTAACAGAAAATTCCATTTTTTAGAATACAAATTGTTAATGCACTAGGTTATCTTGAAATTACAGTTCACTAGCTGTGATCGATGAAAAACAGCGTTTTATATGTACCAAAGAACTGTCCCAACAGCAGAGTCAAGAGAAGCCACCCTCTCCATTCAATTAGCATTATTAAAATTTATGCACAATCAGAATAAGCTATCAAGCATATAATTGCTCGATAGCTATATTCATATACAGCTTATAGTTAAAATGATATGCTTATATCAAGCAATATAAGCTAGAACTAAAAGTGAAAGTGAAGTGAAAATGAAAACTAGGAAAAAGAAAATTTTTCCGGTTGTGCAAAGTACTTAGATAGAATATTTTGTATGTTTCAAAAAATATTTATTACAAGATATAGCCCTATGTAAAACTTAATTAGAAAAACATTATTCAAATTTGAAAAAACATGTGAGTAAAAACTTTTCTAGTTTTTAAAATAGACAAATATTGCTGCACATACAAAATTTAATGAATTCAAACGTTGCTAAGACAAGTGTTGGAAAGACCCAAAATGCTCTATCTGCAAGTTTTTTGAAATGTGCATATTATTAACATTTTCGCAATTTTTAAAATATTTCAATTTACGTGCCATTCAAATTAATTATTAAATTATTATTAGTTTGTATGCAAAAAGTGTATTGAATTTGTTTCTAATTCATGCTGAGCTTGTAAATGGCTTGTTTTGACTCTTCACATTTAAAAGAAAAGTGTATGAGTGTGAGTATGGTGTGAGATTAGCATTGACAAAAAACCTTGCGACAACGTGACGCTTCTTCTGTATACGTAAAAAGTAGTAGTAGTAGTATAGATTTATTGCATTTACGGGCCAAAGCCCACACACAAATCAGATTAGGGTAGGGTCGAATAACACAGTTACCCGACCCTACCTAATTATGTTTACATTCTTAATTGATAAACAGATATATGATACCACCTAAGCCTAAGCCAGGAGAAAAATTATTTCTAGTTACAAACAGCATGATCACGAACAAACTAATTATGAGTATACATAAATTCAATACATTTCATAACTCTATTTAACAGTATACATTTATAAGATTAATTCATTTATTCATTTTAGGAGGTTAACATCAATCCTAGCTATATTTAGTCGATTACCAATGATTAGTGAGTAGTAACTGAGCCCTGGAAATCTGCATATGATACGCTTACGTTGGAATCGGGTTACAGTTGCTTCACTTCAGTAATTTTTAACAAACATACGGGTTTTCTGATGTACTAGTTACATTGAGTCTAAAACACTATTCATAGATCTAATGCCAGACAGTGACCTATTCTTGACCTTATTTCGGTACCCACACCATGTGCGGAAATTCGGAAGGTCCTGGCTGCCAGTTACTGAAGTCGGAATTCAGCCTACCGGTATTAGATTTCTTAAAGTTTTTTGATCATAATATCTTGTGACAATAGTAACATTATTATATTAGAGAGTTGGGTATTGACTTTGAGTTTCATGAAACAAAAACATTTTTGAACTAGATTTGATTGGCTATCCAGAAGGGACAACAATTAACTAACTGAATGCTTTAAAGTTATATTTATTCATATAATAAGTAACAGTTATTTATTTAATTGATTACGATTTGCCCTTATCAAGTTTTTTCCATCACTAGAGTAAAAAACACCATCCGCCTTGAAGAAGTAGGATCCTGAGTAATTGACTGACTTGAAGAAGGGGTCCATTTTTTTGATCCAGTATTGTTCCGTAAGATGCTTATGGATTTCTTGTTTTCTTCTACTTCGGCACTGTTGAATGTAGACTTAGGGTAGTGAGTTCTTTAGTTGTGACTTCAGTCTTAGCACCGAAGATACTTCTTGAGTTTCAGCTAGCTGGACAAAAAGGAGTGGTGGTTTACTCTGCGTTTTATTGTTAACTTGTTTTGCTTTAATGATATGGACATTAGTAAGTTTGAGTGTTTTGAAGATCACTGAACTTGCATCCTCTGTTGGGGATGAGCAGACTGGGAGTCCTGTGATGAAAATCTCTTTTCTGATATTCGGTCTTTGGTAGTTCCACAGGCTTTGATTCGATTGTTGTAATTTTTCTTCCAACTCACTTATTTTAACTTTCAGCAAACCAGTTTCAATTTCCTGTCGTCTTGCTGCCTTGTTTAACTTTTCATCCAATTCTTTTTACTTTCCGTTCATGTCAGATTCCAAGACCTAAAATTTAGAGAGAAATTCCAATTTGATGTTTTCCAACTTTGAGTTAAGCTGTGAAGTTAATTGTGACGTTAATTGTTGTCCCATGAGCTGCAGTTGTTGTGAAAAGTAAGCAGCTAGCTGTTCCTGTTCTTGTGGTACTTGCGTTCTTTTTTAGCTTGGCATGGTTACGAGACAGAGAACAGCTAGTTAAATTTGCTGGTTGACACAAGGTTATTTTTTTAAAATTTCCCGTTCTTCTTATTAGGTATGTACCTCTTATGTTGAATTCTGCACTAGAACGGCCGACGGCATGGCAGGATTTTAGATCTTGTTAAAATACTACTAATTTAGTCAGACCTTAATAACTTTGACTGGAATTCGATAGAAAACGCACTTTTGGTTGTACTTTCAATTTCGAATTGTTCACAATTTTCAAATTTATCTCTCAAAAAATGAAAAAACAAAAATCTTCTATGAAATAAAAGAGGAGCTCGTGGGAGATAGGTGTTTCCCCTTGGCTCCTGTATACGTGAATACAACAAATTAGGCCAACAAATATGTGATGTGTTGCACTTACTTAACTTACCATCCACGACGCAACTCTGCTACTTGCATAATTCAATCCCACGAGCTTTTCTTTGCGTCCTGCCTTCGTTGGTAATAAAATAAACTCCACCTTCAACTTGAAATCGCTCCTACGCTGTCTGCGGACGAGTTGAGTAAATTCAATTGCTGGTATGGTAATGGTGACGAGTGACGGAAAGGGGTAAGGTAATTGGAAGTATTGTGTACTGTTACGTGCTTATACTGCTTACTTACAATAAATACTACACATATTATTACTTGATTCTACGTACTTAAATGACAAATGTGCAGCTTTTGTTCCAACTCAGGTTAGATAGCATGCGCTCATCCTATCCGACCAGATTCGCAATATTTACTTGCAATCACGTGTTATTTTCTTGGAGTTCAATCTTGGCAACATGATACGCAGCAAGTATAGACAGTATCAACACCTGAGAATAAATCAGCATCGACATTTAGGTGAAAGATGTGGCAATTCCAAGAACTGAGACAATCGGCGCGGTGTACAAAGGTATATGTGTAAGTATGTAGTCTCTCACGTGTGTAGTAAATTGAAACAAGTTGTATTTCCGTGTTGTATAACGGCAGAATGAAGCAACAAAATTAGGCACAGCATATACAACAAGTTTCATGTAATTAGTTTCGCAGAACTGGAACATTTGTGTTCCTAGGAATCTTTCTAATCCAGTATTATACAACAGTTTACTTTGCAGTTGGTACATACTCTGTAAATGGTAGATAAAACTGAACGCCAGCTTCCAATATAATTCAAGTCGAAACTGCTCGCCGAGGTAACAACACGAGTCCAAGCGGAACGGTGCCCCCACGGATACAGAAAACTAAAAACAGGTAATTTCTTTATTAAATTTTGTAATTTTGAAGAATTGAAGGATACAGCACTACGTACTAAAAAATTGGTATTTCCTTAAAACAATTTTTACAATTCATTAAATTGTATATTTTTCTAATTCCCTGACAGACCTCGCATCTCTTAAATAACAATATCACCATGGCCCGCTTGTTCACCGTTTGGTCATTTCTCTGCCTTATTCTGAGTGCACTCATTCTCTCTCCAACACCTTCCACCTCCACGTCGAGTGTGATATCTTCCAAGGAGCGGCGCATAGCGGGTCGGGATTGTAAATTTACAGCAGGTGGGATACGTTGTGTTCAAGATGATCCTGACCGGAGGTCCCCTGTAATGAAGACGAGAAGGTGAATTCACTTAAGTAATTAAACTAATTGAAGTATCAAAGGAAGCCACCACCCCGTCACTACTATCAAAACTCATTGTGCACAACACAAGATTTGTAACTTTCGAAACAATGTATAAAAAAAATATCATGGATTATTTTGAAAGCTCAAAAACACGCGTAAATAAAAACATTTTCCACTCTACAAACAATGTAAAAAGAATATTTTGGGCTTTTGGACTTTGGAACATATTTAAATGAAATATTTTACTGCTATTTAAAATTTTTGACAAGACAATTTTAAGTTTTCGTTAAAAAAACCTTTTTGTTTTTAGGTTTTGTAAAAAATTCAAATCGAACGCTCTGCACTTTAAAAAACATTAACATAGAAAGTTTATTGCTTTCTTGGATAATGTAAAAAAAAAAACATTTTGCACTTTGCAATAAATGCTAATAAAATAAATGCTTGATATTTAATTTCCAACAAAAAACAAACAAAAACCATTTTGCATATTTAAGAAACACATATTTTGCATCAAGTTTAATTATCCATACTAACTACTAAATATACTAACTAAATCCATACTACAGATACATTCGAGCCTACATACTAAATTGTGCACCTTCTTCCTAGTCTGGTACTGGTTAGACTGTATGTGCTTTTCACTCAACCAAAAAACGGCACTTACTTGGAATTACGCTCTTTTTCTTATTGGAGTTCATTCTAATTGTAATGTAGACAGAATAAAATCAACTCTTGAGAATGAATAAGCATTCAACTTTTCCCCAAGAAAGTGGCGATTCCAAGAAATGAGACAAAGAGCATGGGGTACATGGATAATGTATGTAGTACGTAGCACTTGTGTACTACACTTGCTGTAGAGCAAGTTTTATGTTCTTGTTTCAAAAGGGCAGAATGAAACAACATAGTATTACTGTTGTTGCTAGTAGTTTTTAGTAACAGGGCCGGGAAAAAAATAACTTTTAGGCAGCAACTTTTTTCCACACAAGAACCACCATTATGATTTTATTGAAGATTTTCTATAATTATATGTCTAAATGTTGTATCTACATGTTTTTAAAAAGTGCAAAATATTTAATTTACTTGTTTTTGAAAATTGCAAAATGCTCGATTTACATGTTTTGAGAAAAGTGTTAAATATTTTATTTGTATGTTTTTGAAAAGTGCAAAATATTTAATTTACTTGTTTTTGAAAGTTGCAAAATTTTCGATTTACAAGTTTTAAGAAAAGTGTTAAATATTTTATTTGCATGTTTTTAAAAAGTGCAAACAAAAATTATTTGCATGTTTTTGAAAAGTGCAAACAAAAATTATTTGCATGTTTTTGAACAGTGCAAAATATTTAATTTACTTGTTTTTGAAAATTGCAAAATGTTTGATTTACATGTTTTAAGAAAAGTATTCAGTATTTTATTTGCATGTTTTTGAAAAGTGCAAACAAAAATTATTTGCATTTTTTTTAAGTGCAAAATGTTCCATTTACATATTCTTGAAAATTCAGACAGCGGGGGCTGCCTCCGCTGGCTGCATTATCCGGCCCTGGTTACTAATCTCAATCTCAAAAGGCAACACAGAGAAGTCAGAGTCGCATCTCTCTTTATCAATGAAGAGCTCACTCAATGAATTCAAACTAAGATACGATCAGACCATTTGCATTATAGGAAGCCAGTAGTTGTTCTTTATTCTCAAAAAAGTCAAAAGCCACATAACGTAATATGTACACGTATTAGGCACATTTTGGTGTGCATAGCTATTTATGCCTGAGAAAGAAATTAGAAATTGTATTTTCCTAGGAATTCTTTTAATGTAGTAGTAAACAACGTAGAAAACAGTAGATACATACCATGTAAATGCTATATAAAAGTGGACCCCAACTTCCGTTATTATTCAAGTCAAAACTACCCGCAGAAGAAACATCAAGACTCAGAGCTCATCTAACATTATCCCCGCAGTTATAACAAAAGGTACGGCTAATTAATTTGATAAACTTTTGTTTTAATTTTCATTATTACAAGGATTAATCACGTGGTAAAAAATTATCGTTATTAAAAAAATAATATCTAGAATTCTAAAAATTATATTTTTTTTCGATTCCCTGACAGATCCTGCATCTCTCAAATAAACAAATGACCATGGCCCGCATGTTCACTGTTTGCTCACTGCTCTGCCTCATTTTGAGTGCACTCATTCTCTCTCCAACACCCTCTACGTCAAGTCCAATTGCATCCAGGGAAGGACGTCAGGTAGCGTATTCAACGAAAATAACACCATCAACCCAACCAGGGGCCGTAATGCCGGTGGTGAGGCAGGATCAGCCTCATGACTGTGAAGTTGAACCTCATGACTGTGACGAAGAAAATTAAGCAGTGGAAGAGAAAACATAAATGTTAATGCCAAATTAGGCACGATAGAAAAAGCAGCGTTGATTCTTTTGTGTATAAAGGTGGTAACAGCTTTAAAATGAGAACTGAAAAATGGCGTAAAACTATTTAACAAAAACAACATGAATGCTTATGGCCTATACACGCCATGTCAAAATATTAAAGTAAAATATACTGGCTCTAGATATACTTGTGTAAAAATTTAAAAAAAACTGTATCCCTGTATCCGCTGCACGCTCATCGCTCATATAAAAATTAATTACTTTAATGAGTTTTAAAATAATTTCAAAATTTTTAGAAGAGTATTGAACTCAAATAAAGGTGGCACTGCGATTTAAACATATTTTTTATTGTCGGGGTGATAAAAATTGCAAACTCAATTTTCTCAGTCTACAGCATCCTACGCATGGCGCGTTCCCAGAACACAACCCTTTTTTGCAACTGAATTTTACTGAATTGTCCGTGAAATGGGGCGTAGAATTTTAATAGGAAATATTTGATGAGATACATGTAATTATTTCAAATTTTGTTGAAATATTTATCAAGATACAACAAAGGAACTTGTACTGTACGTAAATGCATATAGTCAGTGAAGAATAAAAATCAGTCACATTCAGTTTATTTAAAATTTCATTATTATTTTTATGCACATAACACTCGTAGCAATCGTAAGATGCTTAAACCACACTTTAAAGAGCTTCAAAACGTATATTTACAAGTTTTTAAAAAGTACAAAATATTCCATTTAAAATATTTTATAAAGTGCAAAATATTCTGTTTCGAAGTTTTTAAAAATACTAAAATATGATATTTACAAATTTTAAAAAAGTTCAAAATATTCAATTTAAAAGTTTTTAATAAGTGCAAAATATTCCATTTAAAAGTTTTTAAAAATACTAAAATATGATATTTACAAGTTTTTAAAAAGTACACAATATTTGATTTACAAGTTTTTGAAAAGTGTAAAATGCTCTATCTGGCTCCTTTTTCCTATTTTATTAAATTCCTATGAATGTAGACTAAAAGTAAAACAAACAAAATTCTTCATTATTTTGTACTATTTCTGAGATTGGTAATACATCTTCTTGTACCTTTGTCATGTGTGTATAAATAATCTGACCTAACAATGAAATAAAACCCAGAATAATATTTGCATCATTTTGAAGAGTTGAGAATGTTTTATTTACAAATCTTTTAGAAATGCAAAATAGTCTACTTACGAGTTTGTGAAAATTGCATAACTTACTACAGAAACGTTTGTAAAATGATTCTAATATGTCATTAAGATGTTTAGTTCTTTTTATTTGCATTTAAAAACAAGACGAAAATTATTAAGTTGTGTGGATGGTGCGTTTTTTTATTTTATCCTTAGCTTACAATGTAGATGGCTGGTTTTGATTCTTCACATAAAATAGGTGAGTGTGAATGTGAATTTAGTGAGTGATTAACATTGTGACATAGCCAACGGACAACGTAATGCTCCAACTGTGCTGTGTACGCAATCACAATATTTTAAGCAAAAAAATATTCCATATGCTAAACCTACATATCTCGTCCACCACTCTTCTGTGTTACATGCAAAATTCGATCTGCAGAACTCTACTACGCGTTCTGTGGTTCTGTCTCCGTCGTTAATAAAACCAAGACGACCTTGAACTCACTCGTATGTTCTTTGTGAACCAGTTCAGTAGACACAACTGCCGTTGTGGTGAAACGGAAAGCGATAATTACTTTTACCTAAAAAGTTGCGTGCATATAATAACAGTATATACGTCAGTCCGTAGAATTAATAATGTGCCTTTGCTAGTCCTATGTGTATCCTCTGCACGGGTATTTGTGTATAATTTTGAAAACCCCTATTTATTTTGAAAATATCAACAACATATTGTGTATGTAGATTTTTGTTTCACTTTTGAAAAAAAACACGTTGATAGAATATTTTGCACACCTAAAAATGTGTGTATCGAACATTACTCACTTTTTGAAAAACATTAAAGTATAACATTTTGACCTTTGCAAAAATTGTAAATAAATCATTTTGCACTCTCTAAAACCATCTAAAAAGAACATTTTTAAATTTTTTAAACCATGCATTGCAATGTGAGCAGACCATTTTGCACGTTTTGTAAAAAACGGAAATTAAACATTTTGCATTTTTGAGAACAATGTAAACGGAGCAATTTCTAATTTTGAAAACATTGTAAATTAAACATTTTTCACTTTAAAAAATAAATAATGGGGCACTTCGAACTATTTTAAGCTAGAGAAAATAAATAGAATATTTTGCTATTCTGAAAAACCATTGTAAATATATCAGTTCGCACTTGTTAAAAACATTTATGTTAACTGTTTTGAACTTTTCAGAGTATTGGAAATTAAAAAGTTACGGTGTTATGACAACTGGATGGGTGGAAAGCGTTTCAACCAAAGACTTGAATTGTAATAATTAGATGACCCCTAATAATTGACTAAAATTTGACGACGAAAAAATAAAAAAACTATTATTTAATTATGACAATCCGTGATGTTGCACAAAGGGTTATTAACTCTGCTTATGTCCAGAGCTCTTTCCTTGTTTATACTGCTCACTTTGAAGACTTTGTCATGTTCGTTTTTCATAATTTTAAAATATGTTTTAATAAAAATAATTTCACCTGTGTTATTAAGCGCAATTTATTAAATATTGTGAGCTTTTACTTACTAGATTTGTGAGTAGCTTTTAATTGTATTCTCATTTTCATAAATCAATTTCATTGACGTCAACGAAGGATTGAAACAATGTTATTTATTCAGTTAGTGAAAACGCTGAAATTATTTCATGGAATTACTTCCCGCGACGGCAATTTTTCTGAGTCAAATAAAAGTGTAAAAAAATTTTTGGTGGACAAATTTCGCTTATAACATTGAAAATTAAAATTCATTAAGTATTTGCTTAGGGATCGTCCACAGATGACGTTGTCAAAAACCTTCTTGATGAGTACTCTACAACTCTCCCATCTTCCGTGTACATATTGTGCTAATGACATTCGTTAACATGGGATATATGATCAATAGCAATACGCTGACTCCATCAATGGCCTAATTTGTGAACGATCTTTCATGCGTAAAAGAATATAGCAACATTACACGTGTCAAGGTGAAATAAAAACATTTTGGGTTGTTTAATACAAATAACTATGTACGTTCCAGGATTCGGATTAGCACAGATGCGGTAGAATTTTTGCATCTGTGAGAATATCGTGCAGTTATAATTACAATAAAACAGAAAAATGCAATTTACACGTGCTATAAACGTAAACAAGTAGAAATGATCAAATTATCGCCCTATTGTTTTATTTTTTTTTATAATTATATTCATTATAATCCATTATAATTAATGCGTTTTTGAAAATCTTGAATATTTTATTGTTTTCACAAAACTAGGTATTTTTAAAAGCCTAAAAAACAAAAGTATTTCAACATTATTTCAAACAAATTTTTTTAGTTAATTTCTGCACGACTCCACTTTACATTGATTAGCATAGATTCACCACCCGCTTTGGTATGAGTTTAAATCATGGCAGCAAAAATACAAAAATAAACTTGTATACATAATGGAAATATTTTCTTACACAACTTCAATGTCATATTTGTTTTTCCTGGATTTAAAATCTCAAATTGTGCTGGGTAATAAATATTAAATTATATACGTTAAATGATAATACGACAATAACCCTTGAGGTTTTTGTTGTTAATGTTAACAAGTAATACTTGTGACTTGCTCAGGTCAGTCACTCAGAGTTGCTACTACAAGGAAAAGATGTAATCGCAAGCATCGTGTACTGTTTCGTGTTTACTGCTCACTTACTTGCAACAAATGCTAATGATACATTCGAACGTACATACCTAATTGTGCACCTTGTTCCTAGTCTGGTTTGACTGCATGCGCTTTTCCATCTAACAAAAAAAAAGGACCTACTTGGAATTTCGGCTTTTTTTTTCTTCAAGTTTTTTCTTTGCAACAAATTAAACATGTAATGTAGACAGTATCAACTTTTAAGAATTTGAAGATGAATTAGCATTCAACTTTTCCCGAAGCATGTGGCAATTCCAAGAACTGTGACAAGGAGCGTGTTGTGCTTAGATGATATATTTACGTAGCACGCGTATACTATGCACTAGTAAATGAAAATAAGTTGTATTTACGTTATTTATGAGAGCAGAAACTTGGTGTTCCTGGGAATCTGTCTCACGCAGAATCATACAGCAACCTACACTACAGTCGATACATATTATTTAATTGGTAAATAAAAGTGGCCGCCAACTTCCGTTATTTCTCAAATCAAAACTGCTTGCAAAGGAAACATCACGAGCCGGAGCTGATCTAACGTTACCCGCACAGTTAAACGAAAAGGTATGGGTAATTAATTTATTAAACTTGTCGTTTAATTCAAAATAATTCAAGGATTAATCACGTAGTAAATAATTATTCTTCCTGAAAAACATGTCTTTAATTCTATAAATTCTATTTTTGAAATTCCCTCACAGATCCCCCATCTCTGTAATAAACGAATCACCATGGCCCGCATTTTCACTGTTTGGTCACTGCTCTGCCTCATTTTAAGTGCACTCATTCTCTGTGCGACACCATCCACGTCAAGTCCGATTGCATCCAGAAAAGAACGTCGCGTACGGGTGCAACATAAATGTACTTTTAATCCCCGCGAAGCTATAACGATACGCTGTATATTGTTCTCAACACCAGCACCCAGCACCAGCACCACAGTGGGAAACGTTCAGGAAAACATCTGTGATCCTGCTGTGTACCAGTGTCCAGTGTGATTAATACAATTAAGCAATGGGAGTGCGAACGGGCAAGAAAGAGATCCTGCACTGGTATTTGATTGAGGGGCCATGTCTATGTAATTCACAGATCGACAAATACAATTAGTGTCAGTGAATAAGTCATGAGAAGCTAGTCATGTTTTCCAGAGTAGCTTTATCACGACGACTTACAGAATTATCAATTTTTGATTTGTTTGTATCGTAAATAAAAATAATGTACGCAACATATAATTAGTTAAAGTAAGAAATATCTAAATAAATATATGTAAATAGTGTTATTTAAATAAAGTCCTCTGCAGTGAACGCCTAATAATTTTTGAACCCTAAACGAATGTTTGTGATATGTAGTTAAGATATAATTAAAGATGTTTGTAATGTAATACGTACCATACTACTACTGGAACTCATATAATGTGTATATGCTTCAGGTAGTTTTGCTTCATTCCGTAGTTTTAAGTCAGGGAGGTTTCTATGTTAGCAGTTTTAAAAATCATAATTATGAATAGAACATTTGCTGGTTTTTAAAAACAAATAAATACAATTTGATACCTGTTTCTAATACAAGTGGAATAAGAATATTACATATTTAAATAACTTTAGCTTTAGTACAGTTATTCATATTTTTTGTAGTAACATTTCCATATTGTGTACGTAGCATTTTAAAGAGCTCAAAATCCTTTATGTATGAGCTTTAAAAATTACAAAATATTGTATTTGAAAGTTGTTTCAAATGAACACTAACAACATTTTACAAAATTTCGAAATTATCGACCTTGAATGCTAATTAAAGCACGATAATTATGTGTTTTGTGGAAATCAAATTTTGTTTATTTATTTTTAGCTAAACATGCACATGGCGGGTTTGGACTCTTCCCTGCTAATAAAAATTGTGTGAGTGTTGTGGGAGATTAGCATTGGCAGAAAGCCCACTTGTAATATTCAAACTTTTAATTTTTGCAAAAGTTCGGCTGAAACATTTTCTTGTTTGCCCATAGTTGTCTAACTAAGTTTAAAAAAAACACTTTTTTTTTAAATTTTGCCGCCCTGCAGCTCCTACATTTTTCGTCCTTCTTTCAAACACATTGAGGTTTTGCGATTTTAAAATCATTTTCTAAAAGATAAATTCTGCGTTTTTGAAAATCCTAAATATTTTATTGTTTTCACAACAGATAGTATTTTTAAAACCCTCAAAAAAAAAAGGTTTTTTAAAATTAGTTCTGAAAAATTTAAAATTTAAGAAATTAGTTTCTGCAAGACTCCACCTTACATTGTTTATCATGCCACCCGCTTTATTACGTATTCAACTCATAGGAGTACAAATACAAAAATAACCTCTTATGAATAATATTAGTATTATTTTCTAATACAACTTTAATTTCATATTTGTGTTTGCTGCAATTGAAATCATAAATTTTTTTGGGTAATAAACTAAAAATTAATTACGCTTAATTATGATACAAAAATTACCGTTTGGTTGTATGCAGTTCATGTTAACACGTGAGACTTTTGACTTTCTGTGGTCATTCACTCGAAGTATTGTAGTGTTGCTACTACAAGTGAAAGATCTGATAGCAAGCATCGTGTACTGCTTCATGTTTACTGCTTACTTACTTGCAACAAATACAACTAATACATTTAAACCTGCATACTAAATTGTGCACATTGTTCCTAGTCTGGTTTGACTGCATGTGCTTTTCAATCTACCCAAAACAGTAATTATACTTACTTGGAATTCCGTCGAATCCAAGAGCTGTGGCAAGAAGCGTGGTGAACTTAGATGATGCATGTAATTAGTACGTAGCATGCGTATATTATGTACTAATAAATTCAAAACAGTTTTTCATGCGTTTTTCTGTTGAGCATTTCATGAGGACAGAATGAAAACAAATATTATTACTGTTTGGTGTGAGTAGTGGTTACTAAACTCAACCTCAATATTCAACACAGTGAAGTTTCAGTCAGAGTCAAGTCTCTATTTATCAATACCCATTTATGGGCGAGTGGGAAATGGCCCCTAGCTCCAACGAGAAGTCCAACCACTTCCAACTTCTTCAGTTTGTACTTGTCCAAAAAGTAAGGAATGCAAGGGCTATAATGCGCCTAGTTTTTGATATTAACTTCTTCCGCTTGACCACATGACTGCCCCATACGTATTGTGGGATCCAGAATATACCCTGACAGTAAATCTTTTCGCCAGCAGATGATGTCAACCCTTTTTGAAGCACCATCAGTCACTTCTTCATGCACAATCCAATCAAGCGTTTTCAAATGATAAGCAATAATAGTTTTAACTTCATAATGTCTAGTTTTTTAGTAACCTACCCACATGGCATTTCCCTAGAACATGGGCGATGGTTTCTTTCTCATTGCAGTGCCTGCAAGGGATTGCTTTTAGCAAACGACCTGGAATTACTTTAACGGGATATACATTAGCAGACATTTTTAAAGTATTGAACCACTCTGAATACATAAAGCCACGTTTCTCAATAATAATTTGATTTCCGTAAGGACACTTATCGTACACTTCAACACCTTGTCTTCGGAGAGGAAAAGGACACCATTGATCATACTCTTGGTTCCTCAAAGTTTCCTTAATAATATTTTACCAGGTTTTGTGTTGGGACATGAATCCAGCATAGACTGCACTTCATCCACATCAAGTTGCAAAGCTACAATGGAGCTTTTCATTTGCAACTTAAAATTTTTAACAAATGCAATAGAAGGGTTGTTGCAACTATGTTAACTGAGCTGACCTCCAAGGAAGCTACCATCCAACGAAAATTTCTGCAGGCATAGGCACTTACAATTTAATTTGCATTCGAATTTTAATATTATTACTATATATAAATAAATAAACATTAGCACTAACGGCAGGATCAAGCACCACCTGACTTCATAATATAAATAATTAGAAAAATAATTATATTGTTATTATTAATGCACTGACAGTGACAATATAAAATGACAACTGTATATGATACCTGGCTTAAACCATAATCATGTTTTTGAACTGTGAGCGGAGCTGCAGATTTAAAAAAATTGTAATAATTATATTTTATCTGGAGGATATCATTCATTGATGAGTTGATTTTCACCTTTTACAACTTTAATAATAATTAAATATTAAATTAGTAATATGAAATTGTGTGTACCTATCAGTTCAGTGATTCCATTATTTATCACTGAGCATGTTTGGGCAAATACGCATTTTTCTTTAGAGACGTTTTCTTTCATGCAGAATGCATACATCTGCCTTTCAAGAAAAGTGACCAAATTCCCAAAGGAAAGTAAACCGTTTCTTTTGGGGAAAATGTTCGGGATTTTAAAAACAACTCCCATAACATTTTCTTTTGGCCCGATAATATGGAATTTCTAAAAGCACTGAATATGCGGGGTGAGTGTGTATAACATGTTCATCTCATCTATGTGAAGCAACAAGTTAAAAGTTAAATTACTCACACAACATTTACAAAACTTGTGATTAAAACATTTAGCCTTTTCATTTATAATTATTTAACAATTAAAACTTATGTACAATAAATATAGTAATAGTATATTTTTATGCATTCTTTTCATCTTGTCCATTCCTAAAAATCAGTGTTTTAAACTGTGCGTTTGTGACAAAAAAACAATTACTTACCTGCTCACTCAAACCAAAAATAAATAAACATTTATAAAATTTCAAGGTTATGTAATTAGAACATTTCACTTTTTAAAAAACATTAAAATAAAAATCTGTGCACTTTTAAACAATGTGAATTGAGCATTTTCCAGTTTTTAAAAACATATAATTATAACACTACTGTTTTCTTAAACCTTGCCGCCTCAAAGCTTCTATCTTTTTTACCTGATTTTCATAAAAATTGAGGTTTGGGGACCTTCAAATCATTTTATAAAAGTTAATCTCTACTGTTTTGAAAATTCTAAACATTTTATTGTTTTCACCAAATTAGCTTTTTCTAAATGCCTCAAAAACAAAGATTTTTGTAACATTATTTTTACATGTAAAAATATGCTGTAACAATAATTCAGTAGAGCCAGAGCTGTACGAAATTAAAAAAAAATTAAGCAGCATTAAGCATCGTGAACTGTTTCGTGTTTACTTACCACTTACTTGCAACAAATACAACGGCTACATTTGAACCTACATACTACATTTTGCACCTCGTTCGTAGTCTGGTTTGACTGCATGCGCTTTTCCATCTAACAAAAACAGAACTTACTTGGAATTCCGTCGTTTTTTTTCTTTGCAACAATTTACGCAGGTAAAGGAAGACAGTATCAAAACTTGAAAATAAATTCGCATTCAACTTGTCCCTATGGATGTTGTGATTCTAAGAACTGAGACAATGAGCGTCGTGTACATAGATGATGTATGTAGTACGTAGCACGCGTATACTATGTACTACTAGATTGAAACAAGTTTTTCATGCGTTTTGGTCTTCCTGGGAATCTGTCTAAAGTAGTAACATACAGCAACCTACACTGCAGACGATACATACTTTGTAATTGGTGTATAAAAGTGAAGGCCAACTTTGTTTATTATTTAAGTCAAAACTACTCGCACAGAAAACATCACAAGACGGAGCTCATCGCTAACGTTGCCCCTACAGTTGAATACAACAAGAAAAAAGAAATTACAAGTAAGTTACTCGTTTGTATAATTTTTGTAGTTTAAAATAATTCATCGACACATGCGATAGAGCATGTACTATAAAATAGATATTTCCTAAATTCTATTTCTAAAATTCTTAAAATTATACTTTTCCAAATTTCCTCACAGATCCCGCATCTCTGAAATAAACTTATCACCATGGCCCGCATGTTCACCCTTTGGTCACTGCTCTGCCTCATTCTGACTGCACTCATTCTCTCTCCAACACCCTCCACGTCAAGTCCGATTGCACCCCAAGAAGTACGCTGGGTACGGCCTGCACATAAATGTTCTTTTCGACCACAAGAAGCTATAACCATTCAATGTGTATTGTTCTCAACACTAGCAGCCCCAGCACCCAAACCGGAGAAGCGGGAGAAGAGCGACGAGGAGGTCGTCTGTGATCCTAATGTGTACTATTGTGACCAATAAAATTAAGCAATGCAAGTGCAACCGGGCAGAAATGTGATGCTAGACTGTTTTTTATTTAAGGGGCCGTGTTTATCTGATTCACAGATCGCTAATACTTACTGTCAGTGTTTTAGTCATTAGATGTTAGATCGAATTTTATTTTATCGTGAGAGTACCGGAATTACGACAACTTACAGAATTACATTTTTTTCTATTTCTTTGTGTTACCAATAATAAATTAATAAAACTTTACTTTTGTTATTATATTATTTCATGCTCAAATTGCCTATAGAAAATGTCATTTTTAGCATAAGCATCAAAACAAGGGTTGAGACCATTGCTAAATGGCAGCCCTTTTACATCAGAATTATTCAAAACGAATTTTTAACAAACAATTTTAGTTTTCAAAATTTATCATTCAGATGATATTAAATGCATGATAATAATTAATTGCCTCTGAGAATAGTGGATTTTATTAAGCTAGTTCACGCTAAACATGGAGTGAGCTCGTTTTGATTCTTCATAGCAAATAAAACAAAGACGACCTTGAACTCACTCGTACGCTGCCTGTAAACAATTTGAGTAGTCTCAATGGCTGCTGTGGTAAAACGAAAAGCGAGAATTTTATCTAAACAGTTGCGTACAGAATAATAATGTCCTATGGCGCCTAATTTTAAAAGGGCCTTTGCTTGGACAATTAGTATAAAAATAATTTGCACAATTTGCCCTTTACAATTTGTCTTTATTCAAAATATGAATGTACATAGAATATTTTTGTTTATTTCGGAAACATGGGAATAGGCCGAATGTTTGTCCTGCTCCAAACCAAATTAAAAGAACATTTTAAAAATATTAACAACATAATATGTGACTAGGGTTTTTTTGGCACCTTTAAAACTACGTACCCACATAGAATATTTTGCACACTAAAAAAATATGTATTTAAAACATTCTCCAATTTTTAAAAACATCAAAGTATACGTAGGTACTTCAACTACGCAAAAATTTCTAATAAAAAATTTTGCACTCCTTGCAAACTTCTAATCGTAAGTAGAACATTTTGAAATTTTAATAATTATGTAAAAAGATCATTTTGCACTTTGCAAAAAATACAAATAGAATATTTTGCCCTTTTAAAAAAAATTTGGACTGAACAATTTTCAGTTTTTTTTTTAAATGTTAATAAAACATTTTGCACGTTTTAAAAACATGAAATGAAACAGCCTGCACTTTATGAAACAATGTGAGTAAATGAAACATTTCTCATTTTTTGAAACTGTTGTGAAAAGTACAGTTTGTACTTCTTAAAAAAATTCAAGTAACGATTTTTAAATTATACAGTTTTGAAAAAGTGACGGCTTAATAACGACTGGAGGCGGGAATAGGGTTTTGAGCAAAAACTTGAATCGTAATATATGGATGACCTGGTAGTAGTAATTATAAGAAACAAAATACTGTACGATCCAACTAATTATGTGAGTGCGAAAACTGGAAGCTCGGAAAACGGAGACTTAAATGCTTCATTGGAATTTGAATTTCATATTGATAATAATTGCAGCTTTATTAGATTAAAAAATGCCAATTTGCCCAAATGCAGAGTTATGTAACCTTTTTTTCAAGTATATGCAGTTGATTAATCCACGTTAAAACCGATTTGAGTGCATTACCACCATAAAACAGTTAGGCTAAAATATTGCGCCGTTTTCCTATAGTTGCCCGCTAAAGTTTAAAACACACTTTTTGTCATAATTATGTAAGTGGTGCAATTCTCAATAAGATTCCAGCTTTATTTAACTAAATGCTACGTACATTTATATATAGCCTATTGATGCCAGGGGAGCTTTCATAAATCTTATATCATCTTTTAGTGTTACATAAATTATCTTGCGCCTTCGTTGTAGCTCAGCATCTACTTCGAGCCCCCTCCAGTCGACAAATCTGGCGCAAAGCGCCGCATTTTTCTTTCAACTTTGACGCTTCGAAGATTTTACATTTGTCATCCAATTTTCAAAAAAATTGAGGTTTGGTGACATTAAAAACAATTTCTAAAAAGTAAAATATCTGCGTTTTTGAAAATTAGTTTTTTTTTCACAAAATTAGGTATTTTTAAAAGCCTTAAACACGAAGGTTTTTAACATTATTTTCGAAAAAAAACAATTCTAAAAATAAATTTTGCACGACTTGACTTACCATTGATTATCATAGATTTGCCACTCCATTAAGTATGAGTTTATATTATAGAAGAAAAATACAAAAATAAACTGTTATACATAATTTTAATATTTTTTAACACAACCTGAATGTCATATAAGGGTTTGCTGCATTTACATTACAAAACATAATTTTTCGAAACAATTTATTACTAATAAAATATTTACGTTCAAAGATGGTACAGTAATTACCGTTTAGTTACTTGTAGTTCATGTTAACAAGTGAGACTCCTAACTTTCTGTGGTGAGTCACTCAGAGTATTGCAGTGTTGCTACTCCAAGTGAATGATCTGATCGCAAGCATCGTGGGCTGCTACGCGTTTGCTGCTTACTTGCAACAAATACTACGGCTGCATTTGAACCTACATACTGAATTGTGCACCTTGTTCCTAGTCTCGTACTGGTTTGACTCCATGTGCTTTTTTATCTTACTAAAAGCAAAACAGTACTTACATAGAATTCTGTCGATTCCAAGAACTGTGGCAAGGAGCGTAGTGTACATAGATGGATGATGCATGTAGTACGTTGCACGCGTATACTATGAACTACTGCATTAAAAAAAGTTGTATTTCCTTGATTTATGAGGGCAGAATGAAAAAAACATAATATTATTGTTTGGTGCGAGTAGCGGTTACTAACCTCTATCTAAATCTTCAACACAGTGCAGTCGGATTCCTATTTACTATGGGAGAGTATGGGAAACTGGAAACTTGGTCTTCCTGGGAATCTGTCTCGTGCAGTATCAAACAACAACCCACACTACAGACGATACATATTTCTTAATTGGTGTATAAAAGTCAAGGCCAACTTCTGTTATTATTCAATTCAAAACTGCTCGCAGTGGAAACATCACGACAAGACGGAGCTCATCTATAACGTTACATCTACAGTTAAATACAAGAAGCAAAGGAAAACGACAAGTAGGTAACTTATTTGTATAATTTTCGTAATTTCAATTAATTCATGGATACAGCAGCATGTACCATAAAATTTGTATTTCCTAAAAGCAATTTCTAGAATTTTATAAATTTTAATTTTTTAAATTCCCTCACAGATCCCGCATTTCTCCAATAAACGAATCACCATGACCCGCATGTTCACCGCTTGGTCACTGCTCTGCCTCATTTTGAGTGCACTCATTCTCTGTCCAACACCCTCCACGTCAAGTCCGATTGCATCCAGAGAAGGACGTCGGGTACGGCTAGCACACAAATGTTCTTTTAGGCCACTCGAAGCTATAGCCATACGCTGTGTATTGTTCTCCACACCAGCACCCCCAGCACCCCAACCGGAACCGGAGAAGCGGGAGAAAAGCGACGAGGAGGTCGTCTGTGATCCTAATGTGTACTATTGTGACCAATAAAATTAAGAAATGCAAGAGCAAAAGGACGAGAAATTGAGGCTGCACTGTTATTCAATTCAAGGGCCGTGTATAAGTATTTCACAGCTCCACAAATACTTGGTGTCAGTGATTAAGTCAGGAACAATTAGTCATGTTCCTGAGAGTAGCTCAATTACAACGATTTACAGAATTATACATTTTTATATTTATTTGTATTATTAATAAAAAATAAAGAAACTACAATTTTCTTATATGTATTATTAGATCTTGAAATTGTGCACTGCAGATGTCATTTGAATCATTAACATTAAAACAAGGGCTCAAAACCCCTTGTTAAATGGCAGCCCTACTATCCAACAGTGCTTCCACTTGATTACGTTACTAGTTTTGTTACTTGTTTGAAAATTTTAGTAGTTTAGTTATTTGATCACCAGTGATCATTTGAGTAATTTATTTTTATCTATGCATGTAAATGGCTAGTTTTGACTCTTTACGGCTATTAGAAAAGTGTGAAAAAACTAGAAATAGTAGTTGCTACTATTAGGGGCTCTTGTCGAATAGCCTACAATCATTTATTTAAAATGAATTTATTTATTATATAATTATTTATTGAATACACTAATTACTCATCAGACTAACAATTCAAATTGTTTACAATAGGTTGTGGACAAAAAATTTCCGCATTTAAATTGTATTGTTGTTTTCTGAGTAGCGCTAATTAATATTCATAGTAGGATGCGTTCAGTCCCTAACAGCCATTTAAAATTATTTGAAGCCTTGTTGGTTTAATTGTAGAGGATTGGACAACTACTTCAAGTGATTGCTTCACAAATTTAAATCTGTAGAATTTTTGCAATTTTAATAATTCCGGAAACATAATTTATCATACATTTAAAATAAAGCGCAAGATTTTGTGTGTCCGTCTTAACCTCCCTTTTGTCTTGCCAGTCGTCTGTTTGATGGCAAAAATTGGTAAATAATTAGTTCAAAAATACTATTCTTGAATAAAAAAATTTTTTATAGGCAATTGGCGAGTCATTAAAGGTCATGTCTTGTAAATAATGTTGTATTTTAAAACAAACACAAAATCAGAACAGGTAATGAGGGAAATGTTTGTAGTAAAAATGTTCTACAGGCATGGCATTTAAATTCCATAAAGTATAACATCAAATAGATTTAAATCACCACAATTGCATAGCTCCACCAACTATAAAAACAAGTTTGCGCGTGAAAAATACTTGCTTACCTGCTCTACTGATGCACTGAGGAGTTGCAAGACAAGAAATTCCAAGAATTAGGGAAAAAACATCCAGCGTGGCTGCGGTGCATACGTGCTGAATGTAACAAAATTAAAGCAAGTTGTATCAGTGAATTTCACAAGAGCACGAGCGGAATAAAAGAGTGTATTGTTGTATGTGCTTCCTCCCGTTGGAAGCAGTAGAGCTTACGAACCTCAATCCAAAAGTTCCAAAAAAACATTTACCGTCACACAAATTCCAGTTGTTTCAAATCTCCTTTCACCCAAAAGTATCACATTAAATATTTCCTACCCCAGCCAGAAATTGTATTTTATTCTTAATAAACAGTTAAATGAGCACAGACCTATTCCAAGTTTTTTGAAATGTGCACATTATTAAAGTTTTTATTTTCAAAATTTTTCAATTTACCTATTATTCAAGACAATAATTTTTTTCGTGGATAGTTCATTTTTATATTTTATTTTTAGCTAAACATGCAAATGACTGGTTTTGACTCTTCACTGTTATTATGAAAGTGTGTGTGTTACTGTGAGGGGAAATATTTATGGGCAGGATGCCAGCTGACAATAAGACGTTACTTATATGTATGCAAATACGACGTATTACGCGAAACAATAATTATGCCATGTGCTGCAATTGTCTTATCTACCATCCACCACGTAACTGTACAAGCAAAATTACATTCCAGAGCTGTACTATGCTTCTTGCCTCCGCTTGCAATATAGTTAAGCCGACCTTGAACTTGCACTTGCTCCTACGTTGTCGGTGGACGAGTTAACTACACTTAATTGCTGTTGTGGTTACAGAAAGCGAGAGGGTAATCGACGTAGAATGTTTTACTTACACATTAAAGAAGTGCAAAAAGCTTTGACCTAATGTAACATTCAAAAGCACTGAATAGGAACAGAACAATTTGCACTTTCTAAAATTTTGTTTTAATAGCATTTTGCACTATTTAATATCATGCTGTTAAATAAGTTTTCAACTTCAAACTATTTTGTTAGATTATTTTGCAACCTTGAACTATGTAATTAAAACCATTCGCGTTTGAAATGATCAAGTTAAAACAGTGTGTAACTAAAATTTTGTATTTTGTCGATAATGAATTTCGGTAAATCATAAAGCTTGAGAGTCACTTTTTAAAATCATGTAGTAAACACCGTTTGTGGGTATAGAATCTTTACAATTAAAACGTTTCGGGCTTTAAAATAGGTTATTTAGTTCAATTTGCTTTTTTACAACTACGTTATTATTAATTGGTGAGTTAAAACGCTTTTTTAAATCAAAAATAGAAAACAGCGGATTTTCTTTCAGCGAAAAGTGAAAGCTTTTGGATTTGATCCTTCAAGTAACAAATATTTTAAAAAAATATATTTAAAACAGTAATTCAGGTGAGTTGCACAAGTTTTAAAAACAAGTTTTCTTGTGCGTTATAATTCTTTACCCGCTCCACTCACGACACTATGCTAAGTGTAAGTCAAATAGCACCACAAACGATGAGAAACTGAATTATTATTTTTTTTACCAAGCTTTCCCCAGCTGATCGCAAGCATCGTGTACTACTAAGTGTTTACTATGCCTACTTGCAATGAATACTACGGATACATTCGAACCTACATACTTCATTGTGCACCTTGTTCCTCGTCTAGTTTGACTGCATGCGCTTTTCCATCCAACCAAAACAGAACTTACTCGAAATTCCTCTAATTCCAAGAACTGAAACAACAAGTAGTGCCGTGTACATAGATTATTTAAGTAGTACGTAGCACGCGTTTACTATGAACTACTAAATTAAAAAAAGTTGTATTTGCGTCATTTATGAGAGCAGAAACTTAGTGTTCCTGGGAATCTGTCTAATGCACTATCATACAGCAACCTACACTACAGTCGATACATATTATTTAATTGGTATATAAAAGTGGACGCCAACTTCCGTTATTATTCAAGTCAAAACCACTCGCAAAGGAAACAACACGATTTGAAGCTGATCTAACGTTATTTCTACATTTATAGGAAAAGGTACGGATACCTCATTTATTAAACTTGTGTTTTAATTTTAAATAATTCAAGAAATAATTACGTAGCAAAAAATTATCCTTTCTAAAAAAAATTTGTAGAGTTCTAATAATTGTATTTTTTTTTAATTCCCTCACAGATCCTGCATCTCTCAAATAAACGAATCACCATGGCCCGCATGTTCACCGTTTGGTCACTGCTCTGCCTCATTTTAAGTGCACTCATTCTCTTTCCAACACCCTCCACGTCAAGTCCGATTGCATTCAGAGAAGGACGTCACGTACCAGGAGCGCATCGATGTGCTTTTCAGGCACAATCCACTATAACCATACCATGTGCATTGTTCCCAACACCAGCACCCCTACCCGTGGAAAACGTTCAGGGAAGAGCCTGTGATCCTGCTGTGTACGCTTGTGAATAAGAAAATTAAGCAGTGCTGTTATCTAGATTTTTGAGTATATAGTCCTTAAAAACCGACTTTTCAGTAAATCGTATTTCTGAATAAATGTTTTCAATAACAAGGAAGTGCAAACTCTGCAAACGGACGAGAAACTGAGGCTGCACTGTTATTCGATTGAAGGGCCGTGTTTATTTACTTCACAGCTGGACAAATACTTTGTGCCAGTGTGTTAGTCATTAGATGCTAGATCGAATTTAATTTGTTTGTTAGAGTACTTTAATTACGACGACTTACAGAATTACCAATGTTTTTATTTGTTTGTATTATCAATAATAATTTAATAAAACTTAACTTTTGTGATAATATTATTTCATTCTGAAATCCTTTAAAGAAAATGTCACTTGAAGCATAAACATCAAAACAAAGGTTTGGGGGCCTTGTTCGATGGCATCTCTAGAACACAACTTTATTTTGCAACTGAATTGTCTGTGGAATTGACAGTAAAATGCAAATGGGAAATAACAGCTGAGATATGAGCATTTCAAATTATGTTAAAATATTAAGTGTAGTACAATAAGGAGATTCGGACGCAATTGTGTATTGTAAGTGAAGTATCGAAACCAGCCACCTTCAGTTCAAAATAGATTTTAAATTATTATTATAAACATTCACATGTTTATAGACATTTTTAATGTTTTTTTGATAGATGGTTATTAAAACTAGATGATAATTATTTAGTTGTGTAGATAGTGCGTTTTAATAAATTAGTTTTAGCTTGCAATGTAGATGGCTCGTTTTGATTATTCCAAGAAACTAGAAGTGTGAGTGTGAATGTTGTATGGGTATCACCACTGGGCTACACGGACAACGTCGGCTTTCTACTGTCTGTGTTGTGTATGCAAATACGACATATCACACTAAAGTTTTTTTTCATGTGCTGCATGTATTGTCTTAATAAATCAAGTCTGATTATTGGAGATATCTATTTTAGAAATTTTAGTTTGTCCTATGCCGTAATTTCCTTGTTAGTGTAGTGGCTGACAATGTTATAATTTTGTAGGGCTGAATGCGCCAATTTAATTATACAATATTACGATTAAGTTATTACAACTAAATACGCACTATGCATTAGGCCTACTTCCATATAATAGCATTTGGCATCTACTCCCATTTTGTATGTACATACCTGGTTGCATGCATCTAAATAAATTACATGTGGTCGCATGGGTGTTGTACAGGCATAGCATTTGCATTGCCTAAACTACAATACCAAATAGATTTAAATCACCACTGCTACATAGCTCTACTAACTATGAAAACAAGTTTGCTCCTGAGGAGTAACTACTAACCTGCCCCACTAATGCACTCAGGCAGTGGCACTGGCAAGACGAGCAATTCTAAGAACTGAGAGAAAGAGAACTAGCGTGGCCATTGTACATATTCGCTCTACGTAGCAAAATAAAGCAAGTTGTACCTGTATGTTGCACAAAAGCAGAATGAAAGAGTGCATTATTGTACATGCATTTCTGCCGTCGGTAGCAGTCCAGCTTACGAACCTCAATCCACAAATTCTTAACCATTTCCAAGTCCAAGTCTGAAAAAACCTTTACTAACACAGAAAATCCAGTCGCTGTGAATAACTCTTCTCAATATTAAGGATTACACTGAATTTGATTTCCTATACAACAATTGTATTCTATAATCAGCCTGAAATTTTATTTTATTTCTAATAAACATGCCTGTACGCACAGACTTATTTGGGCCCAACTGGTGATGCGGTAACTTTCTATTTCTAGGAATTATTCGTGTAATGCAGCACAATGCAAAACCGTGCGCTACAGTAGACACATATTTGAACAGTATAAAAGCGAAGAGCAGCTCTGAATTTTACTTAATTCAAAACCAATACTGCCTTTAGAAGAAACAGCACCATTCTAGAGATTTATCTAACGCTCCTCCAACAATTTCAAAAAAATACAAAATCGTGTAATGCAACTATGAACCGTGAGTGAAGTATCAACACGTATTCACAATTATTATTATTAATTAGAATTCAACTTGAGCTTTAATGCCACAAAAAAAATCAATAAATTTAAAGCATACTTATGCAAGATTTTGAAGAGCTCAAAATACTCTGTTTTTAAGTTTTAAAAAATCAAAAAATATTGTATTAGCAAGTTTGTTAAATGTGCACAGTATTAAAGCGTTTGAAATTTTCAAATTGTTCCATTTACTTGAAATTAAAAACAGTCAACATTTTTCGTTTTCGTGAATTGTGCATTTTATTATTTCATTTTCATATGAGCATGCGGATGGCTGGTTTTGACTCTTCATTGTTATAGAGGAAGTTTGTAAGTGTGGTGGAAGATTAGAATTGCCAGGAAGCCAATTCCAAGAACTGTGACATCAAGCGTGGTGTATAATTATAGCTGCTGTGCAGACACGTCTACTTCTACTTCTAAATTGAAACAAGTTGTAATTGCGTTTGTCATGAGGAAGAATAAAAAAACAAAATATTATTGTTTTTGCCAGCAGTGGTTACTAATCTCAATCTCAAAAGTCATCACAGTAGAGTCAGATTCTAATCTTTCACTACTCTAAGGTAAGGGTAATTAATTTATTAAACTTGTGTTTTAATTTAAATTAATTCAAGGATTAATCAACTGGTAAAAAATTATCCTTGCAAAAACAATTTCTACAATTCTGTAAATTCTTTTTCTTTTGAAGTCTTCACAGGTCTCGCATTTCTAAAATAAAATAAAAATATCACTATGGCCCGCATGTTTCACTTTTGGTCACTGCTCTGCCTTATTTTGGGTGCACTCATTCTCTCTCCAAAACCCTCGACGTCAAGTCCGATTGCAGCTAGAGAAGGGCGTCAGTTAAGCCAGGGATGTACTCTATGACCAAACAGAACTATACACTATCAAGTGTCTTTAACACCATCACCCCATAGCTAGCAGCAGAAGAACACACTTATCGTAATGTGTGAACCTCACAAAGCTAGATCTGACCAGACCACTTTAAAGTTGAAAATCTCTTTCAGGAAATTTTAATTGAAAAATCATTTTTTGAAAAATTCTTTGGCCTGCACTCAACAAAATTCCAATATATACTAATTTATAATAAATAATTACAAATATAATACATGACTAGATATATTTATAACTGATTAACAAAAATAATTATAAAAATGAGGCGTAATTAAAATCAAACAAATAGAAATTAATATACACAGGATAAAATATGCAATACAAATTATCAATAAATACACATCTGTGTTCAACATAGAGACGGAAGGATGCTAATACAAAATTTTGATGAGCTAAAAATTCTAGTCGTAAGTCTAGTTGGAAAGCATGCACTTCTTTATCCAACCAGATTTACAATATTCACTTTGAATTACGTTTGTTTTCTTTTTGAAGTACACTTTTGGAAACAAATTACGCAGGAATTATTGACATTATTATCACTTGAGATTAAATTAACATTGACATTTTTGTGAGAGATGTGACAAATCCAAGAACTGATACAACGAGTTTTGTGTACATAGTTGTTGCCTGTAGTCTTTTAACAGCGTGTACTACTACTAAATTAAAACAAGTTGTATTTGCGTGTTTCATAAGGCAATAATTATTGAAAGAAAAGAAAATTATTGCTGCCAGTATATAGTTGTTTCTAAACTCAATCTCAAAAGTCAACACATTGCAGTTATAGTCGACTTTCTCCTGGCCAATTGGAACATGACTCAATGAATTTAAATCAGGATAGGATCATACCAGTTTAAACAGCCAGACGCTGTAATTCATGCTAACAGACAAGTAAATAGTAAGCAGAGCATTCACAAATTACGCATGTTTTCATGACGGTACATTCCTAAAGTTGTTGGTGATAGGAAAACCGGAAACTTGGTATTCCTGGGAATCCTTTTAATGTTGCAGCATATAATACAGTTGATAAATTTTATTTGAATAGTATAACAGTGAACTCAAGCTTTCAACGTTACTCAAGTCGAAAGTAGTCGCAGACGACAAAGGACAAGTCATAGTTATACGTACTGACGCTGCCCCTACAATTATAAGAAAGGTAGTGGTAATTAACTTTTGTGGTATAAATTAATTTAAGGATACAGCGCTAACTTGAAGACGTTTCAGCATGTAATTTTAGTATTTTACTGATTGTTACAAAAACGTCTTCTACGGAGCCTATGCACTTCTAATAGTGTATAGACTTAAGTACACTTTGCGCTGTTCGTGCATAAAAGGCGCGTGCATTTTGAAAACAGAATCGACTTTTTAAATATTCAAATCCTTATAGAATTTAACATGTAAAAACGTATTCGTAAATGAATTTCTGAAAATGTATTAGTGCTGTTTTTGCTTAGAACACTTAATTACAACTCTTTGCAACTATGTTTGGTATTTTGTCAAAAATTAATAAAATACAGAAAATACTTGAATAATTTAATTTTCAAATGTAAAATCCCACAAGGATTTGGATAATTTGAAAGTCGATCACTTTTTTAAAATGCGCGCGCCTTTTAAGTGCAAATAGCGCAAAATGCATTCAAGTGTATAATTATACTATTGGAGGTGTAAAGGGTCAGTCAAATATAATTTAGTAACAGTCAGTCAAATTCAAATCCTAGAGTTACATGCAAAAACGTTTTCAATACTTTCGCAATTCGCAATACGTTAGTATAGTTAATTATCGATAAGTTAAAAAGATTACTTCCTAAAAAACATTCGAAGAATCCTTTAAATTTTATTTTTTTTAAATCCCTGACAGATCTTGTTTCACCAAAAAAAACTTATCACTATGGCCCGTATGACCAACGTCTGTTCACTGCTCTGCCTTATTTTAGGTGCACTCATTTTCTCTGCAAATCCCGCCACATCAAGTCCGACTGCAACCAAAGAAGGTCGTCAGAATTACGGCGACTGCATTGATGATCCAGACAAACCTTGTGTATTACCGGAACCAGAACTACCACCAGTGAAGCCGGTAAAGCCAGAGGGGTCGGAGGGGTTAGGAGAAGGCTACGCAGTAGAAAACTGTAATGGCAAAAAGTAAGCAGTGGAAGTGAAAACGTTGAAGAAAGTGATCTATGATTGTTATTTGATTAAGTGGCCGTGTTAATGTTCTTCGTGAAATACTCAAAGTCAGTATTTACGCCATGAAAAGCTAGATCTAGTTTCATTTGTTTCTGAGTGTACCTTGATTACGGTGTTACAAATTTAATTAATAATGTCCCTAATTTGTTTTATTTTCAATAATTAAACCCCACTTTTTTACGTAAATTTTTCAACACATCTTAACATTACGCACATAAAAAAAATCATTTTTATCATAAACATCAATTTTAGCACATTCTGTACATTTGACTTAAGAATAGTGATTTCTACGATTACTGTATCACAATTTTTCTTAACTACGCGTTACTCACAAATAAAGTATAAAGTTGCTTACAGTTTTAGAATAGTAGTCTATTTAAAACGTAATAAAAAATCTTTTGCGCATTGTCGAATGTCGAATCATAAAAATAAAATATTAAGTGTATTTCAAAGCCTTGTAAATAGAACATTTTGTTGTTTTCAGTAGCAACTTAATGAAATTTTTATTAAAAAGTTGTGAAAACACACAAAAGAAACTTCTTGCTTTGCTACAACACACTTTATTTTTCACTTTTTAAAAGCATCATATACATAGAAAAGGTTTAAGTAATAATATAGCCTGCACCTTTTGACTTCCACTCGTTCAGCCCTGATGTATTTGCCCCCCTTCTCATGCCTAATTAGTTATATGCATCGTATTAATTTAGGTATGTCATACATATTGCGAATTTCTTTATGCATATGTTAAACCAGGTTAACTGTCTTCAGTTTAATACAAAACTAAAATCACAATACAATGAAATCTAATGGAAATCCAGTGTGTCAAAACAAAATATACTCATGTAATTACAGTTTAAAATTTTTATTCTAGAATTTGCAGGACATTTTCCCCTTGGACATATTCCACTGGGGCATTTTCCTCTTAAGGCGTACCTGCGGGACATCAGACCATCACAAATTTAAAATAAATTTCCATCCAAACTTACTTAGATTCGAACCCTTGCCCTCTAATTGTATAATTACTCAGTACTCATTTCACTAGTCTACTGAGCTAAAACGACTTGCAATTAAAATAAGACATTGCAATGTCTATGCATGTCATTTTGTATTGCAATGGTGAAATAAGTGGTGGTTGTGAATTTAACAATTTATGAAACTTTTAATTTAGGTTTATGGCTGAAATTAAAGATTTTTGCAACTGATTTTTACATTTGATAAGTCGTCTTAAGTTAAATTATTGTTTTTGTATACTTTTAATAGAGTTATTTACTATATTAAGATAAATGTTTTTGAATTTTAACAAAAAAAAAGTTTTTAAATTTCCTCATGTAAAACGATCTCTAGTGACACATACTGCTCAAAAACCACAATTTGTCAATGACCTATGTTAACGACCATAAATTATCGGTGTCGTCACTAAAGTAAATTCGGTTTCAATCGTCAATGAAATATTATTCACGTAATAATATTTTACATAAATATTTACATTTCCTTTATTTCAATAAATTACACTTTTCATTACAAATCTCATAGTCAAATTAATTTCAAGATAAAATGTCGTGAACGTCTGCTTCGATCAAAAGCTCAAATCGTTCTGTCTTATTTTTTACATTGCATCGTATTCCTCATATTTCCTCGTATTACTCATAGTACCACAGAATTTAGATAACATTCTTTTCAAATTATAAATATTTAAGTAATTTAAACTTTTAAAAATTATTGAATTTATAAAAATAATATCAACAATCTTTGCACTTCGTTCAGTTGGTAACATTCTACACCCCATAAGGAGAACTTGTTTCGTCCTTATCTTCGTTGCCATTTACATCCAACTTACACAACTTTAGAACTGGTCGTCCAAAAATCCCAGCGTTCGTCTTCACGTCTGCAACTTGAACTTGTCTATCTAATCTAGGATAAACATTAACAATTCGACCCAGTGGCCAAGAATTCCTTGGTCCTTTGTCATCTACAATCACAACAACATCTCCAACAGCAATAGGTTTTACAGGAATTGTCCACTTCGCACGACGAGCTAGTTTTGGTAAAAATTCCTTGACCCAACGTTTCCAAAATTGATCAGTAAGAAGTTGAACGAATCGCCATTGCTTTTTTAAATCCTTGGCAGTAGAAAAATCCCCTGGAGCAGACACACCACCTGAACTACCGAGCAAAAAATGATTCGGTGTCAGTCGTTCCGGGTTTTTATGATCAACAGAAACTTGTGTCAATGGTCGTGAATTTATGATGTGTTCTATCTCTACAAGAAACGTATACAGAACTTCTCTAGTAGGTACTATTCCCTTGAAAACAAATTTTAAAGCTACCTTGACCGATCTTATCAAACGCTCCCAACTCCCACCCATGTGTGGCAATGCTGGCGGTAAAAACTTCCATTTTATAGCCTTTGCGAAAGTTGAGTCTACTATTTTAGCTTTTTCCAAGGAATCGATTGCTCATTTTAATTCTGCATCTGCTCCTTTGAAATTTGTTCCATTGTCAGACAATATTTAATAAGGCTGCCCTCGTCTTGCAATAAATCGCCCTATTGCATTTATAGCAGAATCTGTAGGTAATGACCCATCAAGTTCCAAATGTATAGCTTTTGTGCTCATACAGCTGAAAATGACGCTATATCTTTTTTCAAATTTTTTGCCATTTTTGATGGCAATGGGGCCAAAGAAATCGAGACCACTGAAACTAAAAGGTCTTACTTTTTTCATAAATCTAAATTCTGGTAATTGCCCCATTTCCGGAATGATTGGTTTACAGTTCATATTTTTACAAAGCTGACAATTTCTAAAAGAATTCTTCACAGCTTGCCTTATGTTTATTATCCAAAACCGTTGCCGAATTTCATTGATTATGGTTTCTTAACCCTGATGATTCATATCTTCATGATACTGTTTCACTAATAATTTAGTCAGAGCATGAGCTGGGTCCAAGAAAACAGGATTTTTCACAGAATTGTCTAAAATCATTGCCTGATCAATTCTACCCTTCAAAACAATAAGCTCTTCTTTGTTTGAAATAGGTGACAATAAAAACAACTTGCTTGACCGTTCGACTGATTTGTTGTTATTTAAACAATTTAATTCGGATTTAAAAGAATCTTTTTAAACTCTCTTGAACCAAAGAATTTCAGCTTTCTTTATTTCATCTGACGTCAACCAAGGCGTATATTTGTTTTTATTTTTGCATCTTTCAATAAATTTCATTATCCAAGCCGTTGTCCGAATTAATTTTGTAAATTAATTAAATCTTGTAATGTCCGGTAAAACATCGTGCCCATCAGTAACAACGCCAAGAAAAATCACTTCATTAATTTTATTTGTGCATGTGCGTCGCTTCTCCTTTGGCTATGACTCTTCAGGATTCTTTAAAAATTCTGAACCACTGAACCACCGATTATCATTAGAAAAATCACACGGCTTAGAATCTCGTGTTGCATCATCTGCAACATTATCCTTGGTTCTAATCCAACTCCATTCACTAACGTTGGTCGATTCTAATATTTCCTCCACCCTGTTGGCAACGTGTTGACCAAGACGGCGAGATTCAGTTCGTAGCCAACCCAGCACTGTCATAAAATCGGACGAAAAAAACGACTTGTGGAAGGACAGCTGTAGCTCAGACTTGATTGTAACGTACAGGCGAGCAGCAAGCAACGCTGCTTGAAGCTCCATGCGAGGGATAGACATTTTTTTAAGAGGCGCAACACGAGCTTTAGCGCCTACAAGAACCACTTCTACAGCGCCACCGGGCGATAAAATACGCAAATACGCCACTGCAGCGTATGCAAGCACACTGGCATCGCAAAAAACATGCAAATCCAAGGACGTTGCGGATTCCAAATGTGCAGAGTAAAATCGTGGAATTTTGACTTCAGTTATGTGTTGGAGCTCCTCGACCTATTTTTGCCAACGAGGAACTAAGTCACTAGCGATTTTGTCATCCCAGTTCATAGGTACTCTCCAGACGTCCTGCTGTAAGATTCGTGCTTTTATCACAAAAAACACCAAAAATCCGAGCAGGTCAAAGACGGACATAATGAGTTGCAGAATCTGTCGTTTAGTAGGAATGCGAGAACCATCCTTAATCGCAGGATCCACTTTATGGAAATTTAATTGGTACGTAAAAAAATCACCATCGGGATTACAGTACATTTCAAGAACTCGCTCCAAAGGAATTTCACTATCAGGACTAAGATCCTTGACACCAGCAGCTTTAAGAGCGGTCGGGATTGAGTCTAAAATATTCTTAGAATTAGATGTCCAATTACAGAGTTCCATACCCCCAAGGCGATGCACTTCGATCAAATCATGAACCAATTTGGTTGTATCAGCTTCGGTGGTGCCTCCACCCATATAGTCATCCATGTAAGTCTGATATCGCACCATATTGTTGGAGGTAGCGATGCGGAAGCTACCGAGTTTTTGTAGTGTAGAAATAATTGAAGTATTTGAGTCATGCAATTGAGTAATTTTGTAAATTAAATTGTAATGTTTAGATTTAGCAATGCGGAAATCATCAGTGAAGAATGGTGACATTATTTACCAACTAGTCTAGACATTTAAGCATGATGAAATTGAGGAAATAAGTTAATGAATTTTAATTGTTTAATGTATAAATATTTGATTTATTTTGGAACGCGGAAACAAAACAATTAGTACTTTTTAAGACGGTTTGAGAACATTGTAAGACACTTCCACGTCAACTCTTAAACCGTGAACTAGTAACTACCTTATCTTGAATAGTTAAGTCATTTATTTTGTGTATCAGTTTAGACCGTTAATAAAACTAATTTATTAACACATTTGTTACGAAACAAATCCAGAGTCACTTCATCTTCATTTATTACACTCGCATCGAAAAGTCATCAATACACACATATCACTAAACCCAATATGGTGGCCGCAAGCGTACCCAGGTATTAGTATTGCGCAATTTAGAAAGAGCAATCCAGTTTCAACAAATTTTAATTTACAATCACCAAAATCTAATATTGCTTTCCTCGAGGAAGAGGGTGAGATACCGATCAAGCACAAAGTAAAGTACGAAGAAATCAGTATCCACCATCAGTGAAATTGTGTAGAATATTTTTTGACTACGGAGGAGTGTAGCACGCTTTACCATAACAGTAGTAGCAGACAGAAATTAACAAGAAGCAAAAACCTTTATCTAATAGTAAAGTGCACAACAGAGTAGACATAACCTACCCCATCCTTTCTAGCTTAAAGTGCCAACAGTACAAGAACGCAAAAATAACACGCTTAAAACGAAGGCGAAGTCGACCCTCAAGGTTGCTGAATCACAAAAGGAACTGACAAATACAACAAGAAATAATCGGTCCAAGCACACGGCTAAGGAACTGACGTCGGCGGTCTGGATCAAACATACACTCTCACGAGGTATGTAAACACCTTAAGGTACTAAAAGCTTTCAAATTTTTAGAAGGAGAAGTCTCATGAGCATATGCTGACTACCGAGTAGGGATTAAGACAGTATATAAATCGATTTAAGTTGAGATAGTAAATTCCATAGACAAAAAGCGATAAAGCACGCACACATAAAGGTACTTAAGTAAATAGTACAGTTCATTGTCATATCAATGACAGGGAAAAGGGAATTTAGCTTAAGTAAGCATTAGTAACTATCCAACTACACGCATAAGCACTATATAGAAGCAATTCACTTTTATGATAGGCCCGTAAGTACGAGTAGGTACATACAGATACATAGAGCACATACCAGTAATATTTTCGAGCAGGAAAAGGTATAGTCAACAGAGCTGTAGAATATACAGGCACGCAGTATGGTAAACGCCAAGCCATAAGAAATATTAGAAGGGAAATGTCAATAAGTAACATACCATGGGGAAACATGGAGAGATATTTCGATCCACAGATAGACGATATGCAGGATCATTTAAATCATTTCAATTTAATAACAGCAGTAATGGACATAAATGCCGACAAGGAAAAATGTAAGCTATTCAAGGACACATTAATGGGAGCAAATAGGGACTGGCATGAGAATGTTAATATTGAGAACAACTGGCAGCAGATGGAATCAGAGTTCCAAAAGGTCTTCAGGCGAAGCAGAGCACAAAGTAGAGTACCACAGAATGCACAGTGGCGAGCGGAGAGGAAAATGAAAGGCAGGAAACCAATAACAGAGGCACCAGAACCAAAGCCAGCTAGAAATCCTACTCTCTCTACTCAGGCCATGATGTCTATGGAGGGCGAAGGCACACCAAACACCACTATGAATTATGAAGGTTAAGATTACCCCGCATTAATTGACACAGGAGCGACAATTACTCTTATTAGTGAGGAAATAGTTAGACCAGAAAATATTTACCCACTTTACGATTTTGCGGTAGAAGGGCTAGGAGGGATTAGGCAGTCACCAATAGGGAGAACTGATTTGACTCTCATGAAAAATGGAGATAAAATCAAAATCGTAGCGTTTGTTTTAGCCAACGTCTCACCACCAATTATTTTAGGGATGAACTTCGTAAAGAAATACGATGCTATTTTAGACTGCGCGCTTTTAAAATGCATACCCAGAAAGTTAGATATTAAACCATTTGACTTCGAAATTAAAGGCTCTACCTATGCAAAATTTATAATTCCAGTAATGTACAACAATAACAAAGCCAGAATAGCAGAGACCACAATGCTAGAGCCACGATCAGCAACTATGGTAAAATTGCAATACGCACACGACGACCATCCAGAATTATTATTAGAGCCCAAGGCGGAGGTATATAGTAAGCAAAGATTATTCATAGCAAGGGGATTAATAAAGAAAAGTAACCCAGAAGTATTAGTATTTAACCCATCAGAGAAGCCCAAGAAAATATTTAGAGGAGCCGTAGTAGGAACATATGAGGACGTCTATACCATCATACATGGAAAGAGAGCTAATATAAATCATAATAAATCCAATAAAGAAGAAATACCACCACCAGCGGACTTTAAATTATTAACAGCAGAGCAGCTTAACAAATTACATATTATTCCAGATTTAGACGATGATCAGAAAGAGCAGGTCAGGAAATTATGCTTAGAATATTCTGACGTTTTTGCATGGTCAATTAATGAAGTAAAAGCAGCGAAATTACCGCCAATGAGAATTAACACAGGAGACAGCCCACCCCAAAGTAGCCCACCGTATGAAGGATCTCCACAGGAAATGGAGGAAATAGCTAGAAAAGTTGACGAGCTCATAGAAGGAGATATTTTAGAGGAGGCCCACAGCCCATGGGCATCCCCCGTATTTTTAGTAAAGAAAAAAGGAGGCAGTTTTAGAATGGTAGCGAATTATCAGAAATTAAATGCAGTAACTATAGGAGACACTTGGACATTGCCAAGGATAGATGACATTTTACATGCACTCAGGAATGCATCATTTTTTAGCCCGGTAGATTTATACGCAGGCTTTCATCAAGGTCTCATACACTCAGACGACAGAGATAAGACAACAATTAAAACACTAAATGGAACGTATAGATATAAACGAATGAGTTTTGGTATGAAAACCTGCCCTTCTTTTTTCCAATTTTTAATGGACACAGCTTTGTGTGGCCTAAAATGGAAGTACGTTTTGGTTTTCATAGACGACATTATAGTACATGCACCCACTTTTCCAGAGCACCAACAGCGATTGAGATGGTTATTTAATAGGCTGAAGAGATATAGACTCTAACTGAATCCCGAGAAGTCACATTTTGCATTTACAAGAATAAGTTGTTTAGGTTTCATAGTAGACGCCAACGGAATTTACCCAGACGAGGAAAAAATAAAGGCAGTCAGAGATTTTCCACGACCACAGAATGTACATGAAACTAGAATTTTAATAGGACTCACATCTTATTGTAGAAAGTTTATTCCAAATTATGCAAAAATAGCCAAACCACTGACAGAATTATGGAAAAAGAATGCTAAGTATGAATGGACCAAGGAAATGGAGGAAGCATATCAAACACTCAAAACGGCATTAATTACAGCACCAATTTTACATCATTTCAGAGAGGATTCACCCTGTATAGTATCCACAGATGCATCATATCAAGGCTTAGGAGCGATACTTAGTCAAGAAGTAGACGGCCAAGAAGTACCAATTATGTATGCTAGTAGATCACTCACGAAAGCAGAAGCCAACTACCCAGCAGGGCATTTAGAATTATTAGGAGCTGTATTTGCATGTAGGAAATTTAGAGAATATTTATATGGTAGGAAATTTACGATCATCACTGACCATTCAGCACTCCAATATTTATTACCAAAGAAGCAAGACCAGACATGTAGATTAACAAAATTTCTTATTAAATTAGGAGATTATTAGTACGATATAAAGTAAAAGCCAGGAAAGAAGCACACGAATGTAGACGCGCTAAGTAGGCACCCGACGACTATAGCTACAACTGAGGACGAGGAAAAGGATAATTATGTAGATGCATACATAGGACACATAGTAGTAGAGTGTAAATTAACGCAGGTAGCGGAGATAGAAGAAGGTTGGGAAGATCAGTCACATCCAATACCAGCAGGCTTAGAATTAGTAAGACAGCAAGCAGAGGATGAGGAATTACAAAATTTTATAAGTAAGAAAAAGGGAAGTTGTGAAAGAAATAAGGAAGGAGTATGGATATACCATACTATACATACGCGATGGCCCAGAATTTTAATCCCCAAGGGATTAAGAATTTATATCCTCAAGGCATATCATATAGATAATTTAGCCGCGCATCAAGGAGTACTTAGAACAGAGAGAAGAATAACACCCAAATATTATTGGCCTAACATGCAGCAGGACATTAAATGGTTTGTTAGTACATGCGATCACTGTCAGGCAAGAAAACATTCCACGCAGCGTAAAATCAGACTAATGGTACCCATAACACCTGAACACATGTTTCATACAATAGGATTGGACCTTTTAGGCCAATTTCCCGAGTCATTGAAAGGAAATAAATATATCATAGTTTGCACTAAATACTTTACGCGATATGCAATTACACAGGCCATACCAAATAGAAAGGCAGAGAATATAGCGGAATTTTTAGTACATAAAATAATATGTGAGCATGGAGCATTTCAAAATTTAATAACAGATAATGCAGCAGAGTTAAAAGGTTATTTAATACAGGAAGTAATATTACAGTTAAATGCAAGGCATAGGTCCACAGCAGCTACATACCACCAAGGCAACGCACTCACAGAAAGAACTAATCAGACTTTAACAACCATGCTAAGTATGTACGTAGACAAGATGCACACAGATTGGGATGAGATTTTACCATATATTACGTTTGCATTTAATACGGCAGTAAACAAAAGCACAGGGTTTACGCTATTCGAATTACTTTATGCTAGAGAGCCAATAATGCCCATCGACACATTTTTTGGATCGCAAGCATATTCTAGGAATCCAACGATTAATGAAATTTTTAAAGACAGACAGAAAGCAGTTATTGAATTAGAAAAGGCGCATGCTAAGGCAAAAGAAGCTTATGACAAGCATAGGAGAGATATTAAATTCAAAGTAGGCGACACAGTGAGATAAGGGATGAAGGTTAGAATTATAGGAATGGCAGAAAAATTCATAATAAAATACTTCGGTCCGTGTATAGTAACTTCAGATCAGGACAAGTATGGGAATGTCAATATCAAACCAATCCACCCAGATTATCAACGCATAAAAATACCCACATACGCAAATTGTTCGCAACTTAAAAAGATAGTAATTAGGTCAGAGGAGGAATGGAGGACACACGAAATACCCTTTGAATTTGACGAATTTAATAAAGTACCACAATTGCCTGAAAGAATTAGACTTTTAAGGAGAGGAAAAAGAAATCAAAATAAAAAAGACAAACAAGCAGAGACAAAGCCCGTAAAGATGCTAGGGCAAGCGAGAAAAATAAGAATAGCAAGGGCAAAGAAAGATGAGGGGATTAAACAACAACAACTAAGTAAAAATGCAGATTCGAGCATTCCGGTACAGACGGATGGACAATCTATAACATCAACACGGCCAAGGCGAAATATTCAAAGACCAGCAAGATACATGGCAGCTTAAATTATTCCCCACCGCACTTGACACACAAAGGCACTCTCAGAGTCGCTGGCGATAGCCCTTTTGACAACCTATAGCATAAACTACTCACTGTCCTATTTTTTTCTTTACGCATAAAATATAATATCCGAGTTTAACTAATTCCGTGTTATCTTATTTATTTTAATAATGGACCCGGATAACATTTACACGAGTTCGGACGGTTACGATTCAGACGAGGAAAGAGAGGAAGTGAGGAAGCGAATTCGAACGGAAAACCAAGGCAAAAGGAGACTAGAGGCGATTAAGAGAGAAATGAAGGCGCTTAAGAAAGAGGCAAGAGAGATCGAACAGCAATTAGAGGACTTGCCAGTGCCATCCATAATACGAAAAATGGGGAAGGGGAACGGCGAGCCAATCCATCATCAGTGTGAAATGAAAAGAAACCTCACGTGGTGCCATAACTTGAAAGCACCAGCACCATGGTTCCAGCAGTGTGACATACCAAGGCACGAAAGACTTTACTACCTGGGGACGGCAGCACAGCTTGGAGCTTTTATTAGTGCAGACGGAAAGAAATGTGAATTCGAACCAGAAGTTTCTTTCGAGTACAAGTATTGTTTTCACTCACGCTCGCGGATTCGAGGACATTGGGAGCACGGGGATCTTAATACCTTACAAGCGGATGCAGATTACACAGTCAGAATGTGGAGACATCGAGCCAAATTAACACCGAAAATGGAGTACTTAGTGGCCCACGGACACCCATCAGGCTTAAGCTGTTTCTTTTGCGAAGACACCATGAGACGCTATGCAAATAGAAACGACTTCATCCGGAAACAATTGGGGAGCGGTTTTCGATTCAGAGGAGATTGGGATCCCGAACTTATCGACGAGGCCGGTAAGTTTCGCAGTGCCATGGAATATCATGGAAAGTTACTACCATCAATACTGAGAATGCAGCTTGAAAAAGATTTACAAGAGAAGGAGGGAATGGATACAGACATACACCAGACGGAGGGACCAGAGACCCCACCAGCAGAACCATCAGACAACGAAGAGCAGTCGGAATAACAGATAATTGAAATAATTCGAGTATTTATTTTTAAACAATTATTTATTCAAAATTTTTTTTTATTTAAAACTTACCCGACCCGGGGATTAAAGAATATGCATGGGTCGCATATTAAATCGGGTAGGCGGCATGTTGGAGGTAGCGATGCGGAAGCTACCGAGTTTTTGTAGTGTAGAAATAATTGAAGTATTTGAGTCATGCAATTGAGTAATTTTGTAAATTAAATTGTAATGTTTAGATTTAGCAATGCGGAAATTAATAGTGAAGAATAGTGACATTATTTACCAACTAGTCTAGACATTTAAGCATGATAAAATTGAGGAAATAAGTTAATGAATTTTAATTGTTTAATGTATAAATATTTGATTTATTTTGGAACGCGGAAACAAAACAATTAGTACTTTTTAAGACGGTTTGAGAACAATGTAGGACACTTCCACGTCAACTCTTAAACCGTGAACTAGTACCTACCTTATCTTGAATAGTTAAGTCATATATTTTGTGTATCAGTTTAGACCGTTAATAAAACTAATTTATTAACACATTTGTTACGAAACAAATCCAGAGTCACTTCATCTTCATTTATTACACTCGCATCCAAAAGTCATCAATACACACATATCACTAAACCCAATAATATTGTTAGCTTCAGGATACTGATTTTCAAACTCAGCTGCATTTTTTAGTTTCACATAATTAGCATTGCAGGGTGAACTTGTAGCCCCAAAACACGCAACGACTACTGCATACACATCTGGTTCACGGTTTCGTTCCATCCCACGCCAGAGAAATAGTTGACTATGAATCTCAGCAGGTGGAATTAAAAAGCGTAAAAACATCTCTTTGATGTCCGCAGCAAAGGCATATTGGTATTTTTGGAATCTCCAAAGTACAGCCACAATAGACAACAATAAATCGGGTCCAGTCAGTAAAAAATCGTTTAAACTGACGCCACGAGATTTAGCGGCCAAGTCAAACACAGGACGTAGTTTTCCAGGTTTATTCGGGTTAGCCACTCCAAAATGGGGCAGATACCATTCACGAGAATCTCGAATAACTACTTCAGTAGCAGTCAATTTTCGGACGTAACGCTTGTCAAGTAAATCTTAAATTTTTGCACAATACGCTTCAGCAAAAATAGGATCGCCATCCATGCGACGCTCCAGGCAAGATAACCCGTGCAACGCAACCAGCTTGCTATCAGGTGTTAAAATATCGTCACGACGCCAAAGCAATCCAGTCTGCCATCTATCTCGAACACGAAATGTAGTAGCTTCTAAAATCTTCTGTGCTCGCATATCTTGTTTAGATGCAGAATTAGGATTTGTAATACAAACGCCCATATTTTCAATGGAGAACGACTCCTTCACAAGATGCTGCAAAATACTAAATTCTTGGTCAATAGAGTCACACACGTGAAACGAAAATGCTTGGTCGATTTTCCCTACAGCAGGTTGCGACCCATGCACTACCCACCCTAGCCATGTACGAGTAGCCACAGGAGTACCCCAAGTACTGTGAAGAACTTTTCTTGGAGCAGACAGCAGTATATTGTCTTGACCAATGATAAGCCGTGGTCGAATATTAGAGTAGGAAGAAAATAAAACATCTTTTAAATAGGGCCAGTTACCAACAAAATCGTCCATGTCAATCGTTTGAGAAGGTAAATTCATAGAAGAAACTGTCCGGACGTAGTCCATATGAAATTTTGTAGCTCCAAGAGAAACTCCAGAAATTCCAACAGCTACCTTGCGAGACTCTGCATCATGACGGATTAAATCATGAGTCCATTGCATACAACAGTGCTGATATAGGCATAGGCAAACTAATAATACGTTATTTTAAAGCTTTAATCGACATTAGTTTGAGTCATATAAACAGGTTTGTTAATAATAATTTGTTTTAAAATGGGCACGATAGAAAAAACCGCCATACAATTCTACATATACAACTGTGTTCATGTGTTCAAAAATCTTAAAAACCGCGTGAAACTATTGGGTCACATTCACCATGTTTGCCTATATCAGCACTGTTAAAAAAAGACAGTAAAATATTTTTGCTCTAGAAATCCTTGACTACAATTAAAAATACTTTGTGACTATATCTGCCTTATACTTATAGTGTGAACGGCGATATACCTATACCGCATGGCGATATATTTATAGCGCATTCGGACAGCAAAATAATATTTTATTATTTCACTATTTCACATTACACAGTAATATGTAATACACAAAAACATTACATTTAATTTATTGTCACACTTTCCTTATGACACGTATGAAGGAAACAAGGAAAATAATTCTTTTATTCCCACTGCCACTATCCTACGTGGACATTTTATCCAACGTGGACATGGAGCGGAGCGACCACAATTTACTTCCTTTACTTCTTAAATTCTAGGAATATGGAACTAACTTTCCTCCTCTCCATAAACCTTACATTTCCTTCAGCGCCACACCTTATAATATAATCCTATTTTCCTCCCCAAAATTCTATCACACACAGAATATTGGAAATTATTATATTATGTCGAACTCAAACTAAAACACTAACACTTGTTCATCACAATTCGATCATTAAACACATCCTACTAAATTCTCTCTCAAAATCACATCAATCTCAAACTTTTATTTCATACAACATAAAAGTTCTCATCACCATTTACAGATAGACTCAACTCATACTCATCCTATATAATTAAGGAAAATTTCAGCGTATTTACTACAAAGATAGTAGATATCATTTCATGGTTCCCCGACTTATCTTACCCGGGTCTATTCTGCAGTTCTATTGTTTTTAAAAATCCAAGCCATTTAACATTTCATAGTTTCTCGACGTATCTTATCTGGGTCTCTTCTGAAGTTCTATTGTTTTTCAAGACAAGCCGTTCATCAATTCAAGGCTCCAACAATTATCAAGACTTGGTTTATCTTCAGTTTTTTAACAATTAACTACAGTTTAGCTCCATTTTAAGCAACTTGCGCCCATTTTGAGCCCTTCAGTTTCGAGTGGTTTCTTTTGCTACTTCAATCTACATATTCAAAAAACTTATTTTTTGGTGTGGGAGATCCTGTATTTCAAGTGTTCACCTCATTTAAATAATTTCAAAGTGCTACTGAGAACAAAAACTACAAATTCAGTGCACTTAAAAACAGTTTTAAAAATTTTAAAAACATATTAAATAATATAAACTATCGCCATACCCAGTATATTTCATAAGTTTTAGTGCTCACATTGACTCTCACTTTGTGCGTGTGTACGAGATATATACACTCAACATCATTCAGTTCCTGGAACGGGTAGAGAACATCAAAACTCGAGCAAGCAGAGAGAGGGCCAACTGAGGAAAATTCCGAAATAACGTGGAAATTCTGAAGCAGAACTTTTTGAAAATACTTTTGGCCCATCCCATAAGGAAGTAAGCTGCAGCCCATCCCAATTCATCCTATCCTATGAGGAAGTGAAGGGCAGAATATTTCTGGACTAATGTGAAGGACGACAGGAGGGATATTATTGAACGAGATTTGACTTTGGAGTATACGCCAAAGCCATAACTCAAATTCGGTATCGACTAAAAAACGGTATGTACAATTTCTAGACAACTACATCTTTCATTTGCGTTGCGTACGGCCATATGTGATTGCATAAATTGAAAATACCTAGAATTGTTTGCGAATTTCAATATTTTCCTATCCTAAAAATATTTTGTGTCTCATCCAACCGGGGCATAGAAAGCATTTTCCGAGAAACTGGTAAGGAATTAATTCTTGAAGGTACTCAATCCAGATATATCCTTTCGCACCCATACTATTTCCTAACCCATATGTACTAAAGTACATTCGATATATCCTTATATAAGAAATTGCGCATAGTTAGGTCATATATATAACATAACTCATAATACATAGGTTTAATACAATTTATGAATCAAGGGACAAATTTTCATGATATAGCTACATATCATCTGACAACAAAGTCAGATTATCGAGTAGTGTCCTCTTCGCAAAAAGCATCCACATATGCAGTCTTAAACAACGGCAGGCCTTCTTACATACGGTCATCAAGCGAAAAAATATAGAAAGTTACAGAATCAACAAAGTCTAAAACAACGACAGGTCTACATACAACGATCGTCCCAGTCATAAAGGACATTAGAGCTTATTTACAGCCCAGGTTTCTACAAAAACCAACCTTCAATACAAATGGGGGCATAAGCTAAATATTAATTAAGTTTAGAATAAGTAAGACTTCCTAACTAGCATTACAGTGTGGGAGTATAATCAAATTAGTTACTTACAAATTAAGTAAAATTTCAAAGCCTTCTCAATTACGACAACATTGAGTACGCAAGGATACAGCATACAGATAGCCACACCTAGTTTGTTAGTGACTCATTAAATATATGTTCCTAGAAGCAACTATGAATCATGTATTATGTCACCAGGAAGTCACTCAATTATTTAAAGCCTAAGAAGTGATACAGTACAACATCACTCAATATAGCTAACCCAACGTCTACAGTCATACGTTGAGCTATAAAAGGGAAAATAATTATCACCATATTTCCTTCTGGTACTATACTCATTACAGTACTAGGAAAATAATTAAGTATATATTAGATAAGACATAGTCATAGGATATATTCAGTGAACTTATATGAAATAAATATGATAAGTTACATTATATGCTAAGTATACTTACACATCAGAGCATACAGATATCAGTTCACAAAATACTGAATCTACTCATACAGCCAATCGTCGACGTATGTTGTCAGTCACTACAGTAAATAATTACAAAAGCACCACATACTAGCTAAGAAAGTTTTGACGACGTGGTTAAGGAAATTTCTAATAAATTTCAAAATTCCTTTTAATATTGTGCCACAATAAGGACAATTAAAGGACAATCGAATTTGCAAAGAATTCATAGTACAGACATCTCATACGAATTATTTACTATCAAACGGATACATCAATACTACAGATTAACATTTTTGGACCAAGTTCCTGACCTAAACGTATCCTCATTCAAGGAAAACTGAAATTCTCTTGAATCTCTTTCGACATCAACTCATATCACAACTACCGACACCTCCACCACCTTCTGAACTTCCAGCAGGTGGAAACGGAGGGGGTGCCGGCCCTCCTATCAATATGGCGGCATTACATTTGCATAAGCATAATGCTCTCATTGACAGGATCCGCAACATTCAAATAAAGGTGGATCTTCACAACGGTTTGGTCACAAATTACCAAAACCACACTACAACAACCACACAGCCAGTACTACTTACTACAATCTCAGCTGAAGTCTACAATCAAGACTTACAACGTATAGCTCCTGAGATAGATGCTCAGAGGTTAAGTTGTTATCAAAACCATAAGAATGTAGCATCTGATGGCGCTACAGTAACTACTGAACTTACTGATGCACTGAGGACTCACGAAAACTTAGATGAAGCTTACACTAAGGTGAGAACTGAGTTGGGTATCATCATTCAAGCAGTAGCAGTTGTGACAACTGAGACAAAGATGAAAACTCCAAAATTGAGTCTACCCACTTTCAATGGTAGCTACAGTTTGTGGCCTACATTCAAATCTCAATTCACTTCTCTTGTCATCACCCCAACTCAATATGCTCCAGTGGATAAACTCAGATTATTACGTGATGCTCTCAAAGACAGTTCAGCTATGCAAGACATAGAAGACTTGGAAATTTCAAATGAAAACTGGCCAATAGCCTGGCAGAGGCTTGAAAAGCGGTATCATAGCCCGAGACAGTCTGCTACTACATCACTCAAACTCATGGTTAAAAGAGAACCTGCGAAAAAACAATCTGATGACCACATTTTTCGTTTGATTAATACCATAAGAACTGTTCGAGCTCAATTAATGCAACTCGACTTGGGAGATGTAAAACTCGATGAAGTTTTATTCGCCGATTACATCCTGTCTCATCTGGATCCAAGAACTCTGGCAGAATTCAATGCATCATTACCTGATGAAAAGATTCCACATTTGAATTATACTATTGATAAATTGGAAGCAATGGCAAAGAATATTGGTACATCCGAAGGTATGCGTGAAAATACTACCATCTCTACATCCACATCATCAAGCTCACGAAAAGATGCGCATGAAAAACGAAAATCGTCTCACCATACTGCTTCAAATGATTCAAATTCAAGTGATGCAAATTCTAGTAATTCATCATCCAGTTCAAATTCAAGTATCAATTCTGATGACTCAACAAGTAGTCAAGAAGCAGCATCAAGTCACTGCTCAAGCAAAGTTCGAAAAAAGAAACATAAAGCTTCAGGTCGAAAAAACGATGACAATTCCGAACAAGAGGACGAAGCTCTCCCTGCATCTCAAGTCAAACCCACACATTCGCATCAATTTGTATACAGTTGCAAATTGTGTGGCGGCACAGGACATAAACTCTTTGAATGTCCAACAATGCGGAGTTTTACATTACTACAACGAAACCGTTGGATTCAAGAAACAGGTAGATGTTACAACTGCCTGGGAGATCATTTGAGCAGTAACTGTACTTCTAAACAAAATTGTATGGTTTGCAACGACAGACATCACACAATTCTACATCCGCATGGTGACTCCGAAACAAATTCTGAGCCCGATCTTCACGATTCATATCAACCACAGATTCAGCACGTGCAAGCAAAAAATTCATTTAGCGTTCTTCCTACAGCTGAAGCTTACATTCTTCACAGTGGAAAAAGGACAAAAGCTAGAATTTTACTGGACACTGGTGCTGGCAGTAACTTCATTACGAAAAAGTTGATGACTTATTTGAAGTTATCAATTATCTCATCCAATCAGAAGTTCATCGTGGCTGGAGGCAAGAAGCTTTCATGTCATGGCAAGACAACACTTCGACTACAATCCAAATTTGATAACAATCACACCATGCAAGTTAATGTTTACATTTTGGATCAAATCACATCAAAAGTACCCTGCAGACTAATAAAATCACAACAATGGGAACATTTAAAAGGCGTGCAACTTGCAGATTCAAAGTTTCACCAACCAGGGCCAATTGACATTTTATTGGGAGCTGCCATGGTAAATCAAATTTGGAAAGCTCACAAAATTACTGGTGTCCCTGGAACACCTAGTGGTTTTCTCACATCTTTGGGAATCGTAGTCATGGGAACTACCAAGAGTACCCAACAACACTCAGGTCAACTGAACGTAGCTACATTCAAACCTGCAATTGTTGATGCCGAACAGAAGCTGACTACTGTTTTACTCACGCCACAGAGTCATACCTACCCCATGGGAATCGCGGACACTAACAACAATGTGTCACTTACAGATAGGCGTTTTAAGATACTCAGTCTATTTGTAGAACTCCGAGGGATTCTACGTGTGGGAGGAAGGCTTGAAAACTCCAATCTGCCGTTTGCAACAAAGCATCCAGCTATCCATTCTGACAGTCAATCATTAATTCAAGCAATGATCTTATCTCAACAATATTATCTCTCTCATACTGCGACAACATCACTGATTGATCAAATATTTATCACTGAAGCCCGACCAATTTTACACACTGAAGTAGACATGGCAGGCCCATTGAGGGCACAGATTGGAAATATCAAAAGCATCAATACAGAGACAGATCGACTTGTACAAGTAGTTACTCTCGAAAAAGCAAATGAGTACAAACAAGTCAAATGGGAAGTACAGAAAACTGCGATAGAATCTACAACTTCTATTGCTAAAGTAGCCAAGCTACCCATTGCAGAGACGCAGAGCCAGAAGCCAAAAGCAAAGGAAAAACCGCCTGACCTACAGCTGCTAACTAATTACACGCAGAGGGTTTGTAAAATGACCTACGGCCAATGGACTCAATTCATATTGACACTCTCTGTTCTTGTTATTCAGACTGGCTACAGTTACTTCACTCCACTGAAATTACCCGAATATGAGACGCCAGATATGACGAAAGCCCGGAAGACTTATCAAAGTGAACTTCAACTACTTCTAGAAGGCTGGATTGCTGTCATCTGTGCTATTCTGGGGACAACTGCAAATCTATTCGCATTATATACTATTGGACAAGATCATGTTACAAGGAACAATCAGACAATTTGGTTTTTAATGAGACTTCACACATCAAATCTACTGACAATCATCTTCTATTCCTCCATCAAGGCATCGACGTCATTTACAACTGACCCACAACCTCATATAACGATTCATCACTTTACAAGGCAGACAATACCAAAGATACTTGGAGTCTGGACATTCGGATTTTCTACTCTGCTTCTTCCTCATACAGATTGGGGAACGTTAGGAAGGAAAACACCAAATGGAATGACTTGTACAATCATCCGGAATTTAACTACGAAGAACATCTCAACTGGACACTACACAAAAATTATTACAGTAATTTTTGTCAACAACCTAACGATAAAAGAAGGTTCAGCCGTAGGCAAGTCTACAATTCTCAACTGGAAGACACCTGGAAATATTGCAATACAAGGGCAATTTTATCTAACTGCTTCAACAGACTTCGCCATTCTCTCAGCAATGGACATACAACATCTTCAAACCTTGATGTCCTATGCCAGAGAATACGGAGTCTGAATTTCATTTCTCTCAATTACCGGACTCGGACTTTCTCAAACTAACATTTTCTGTGGACTGACATTCATATTCATCACATCACTCACCCCTTTTATTCATTTAGCAACATCACTCTCATAATTAGAAAATGGTCTAATTGATGTTTCACCTGCATCTCTGTCTCTCTCGCATTCCGATTATATACATATATACTAATTGTTGATGTTTTGTTGATTTCTTTTCAGTCAATCAACGTGTGGGAGAATGAACGGCGATATACCTATACCGCATGGCGATATATTTATAGCGCATTCGGACAGCAAAATAATATTTTATTATTTCACTATTTCACATTACACAGTAATATGTAATACACAAAAACATTACATTTAATTTATTGTCACACTTTCCTTATGACACGTATGAAGGAAACAAGGAAAATAATTCTTTTATTCCCACTGCCACTATCCTACGTGGACATTTTATCCAACGTGGACATGGAGCGGAGCGACCACAATTTACTTCCTTTACTTCTTAAATTCTAGGAATATGGAACTAACTTTCCTCCTCTCCATAAACCTTACATTTCCTTCAGCGCCACACCTTATAATATAATCCTATTTTCCTCCCCAAAATTCTATCACACACAGAATATTGGAAATTATTATATTATGTCGAACTCAAACTAAAACACTAACACTTGTTCATCACAATTCGATCATTAAACACATCCTACTAAATTCTCTCTCAAAATCACATCAATCTCAAACTTTTATTTCATACAACATAAAAGTTCTCATCACCATTTACAGATAGACTCAACTCATACTCATCCTATATAATTAAGGAAAATTTCAGCGTATTTACTACAAAGATAGTAGATATCATTTCATAGTGCATGAAAAAATAATTTCGAAATTTTAGAAATATTTTCATATTTTCCGCCACCAGGTTATTTGTCTGAAAATTTCTTGAAAAACCCTTATGTGCAGTGCAGTCGGAGTCGCATCTCTTCTACGTGATCAATGAGCAGTAAACTAAATGAATTCAAATAGGGATACGATCATACCATGGTTAACAGCCAGAAGTTGTAATTTATGCTAACAAACAAGTAAAAAGTAAACCAAGCATACACAAGTAACGCATGTTTTCATGTTGGTACATTCTTAGGTGTTCGTAATGAGAACACGGAAAACTTTGTGTTTCTGAGAATTCGTCAAATGCAGTAGTATACAACAACTTAGAATACAGCAGATACATATTTTGTAAATGGTATATTAAAGAAGACGTCTGCTTTCAATATTACTCAAGTAAAAAACTGCTCCCAGACGAAACATGACCATTCGCAGCTGAACCTTATAACGCTTCAGCCACTGTCATAGAAAAATTAAGGCAGGTACAGGTTACTGATTTGCGTAACGTTTGTTATTTAACTTCCTTGACGAATACCTAAGACGTAGTATAAAATAATTATTTAAAAAAAAACATTTCGTCGATGAAGAATGAAGTTTGATCATCTCCCTTTGGAGCTAAAATGAATTATGATCATCTTCATTCTTATTAAAAATTGGTTTTAATCATTTCCATTTTTCATGAAATACGCCGAATGAGATATGTTAATGATTAGTTAATGGTTTAGTAATTTAAAACTAAGTAAATTAAGGGTCACCCATAAATGACGTCATCAAAATATCCCTATTTTAAGTACCTATGACCCTCCTGTCATCAGAGTACTCGTTAAGTAAATGGCTATCTTTAGAATAAAATACCATCAATATCCAAGTAGGCTGCTTGGCCATACCCATGACGTCATTTATGGGCGACCCCTTAATTTTTTAAAACTTCAATAATGATTTTTATTGATGAAATAATCCCTGGTCTCATAAATGATGTACCAATTTATTAATTTGATTAAATTATTTCATCAATAAATCGTTATTAAAAGTTTAAAAAATTTTGGGGTTGCCTATAAATGACGTCATGGGTATGGCCAAGCAGCCTACTTGGATATTCATGGTATCACATGCTAAAGATAGCCATTCACCCAACGGGTACTCTGATGACAGGAGGGTCATAGGGACTTAAAATGGGGATATTTTGATGACGTCATTTATGCGTGATCCTTAATTTACTTAGTTTTAAATTACTAAACTATTAACTAATCATTATCATATCTCATTAGCCGTGTTTGATGAAAAATGGAGATGATCAAAATTCATTTTAAAGCAAAATGGAGATGATTATAATTCATTTTAGCCCCAAAAGGAGATGATCAAACTTCATTCTACATCGACGATTTCTAGAATTTGTTAGATTATATCACCTCACAAATCATACATCTCTAATATCCTTATATCAACATGGCCCTGACGATCCACATTTGGTCACGGCTCTGCCTCATTTTGAGCGCACTCATTCTTTCTTCAACACCATCCACGTCAAGTCCGGCTGCGTCCAGAGAAGATCTTCTGGTATTTAAAAATTGTGCTATTTGTCAAAACGAATTGAACCAATTATCATAATGTTGTATAAAAGAAACACCAAAACCAGAACAGGTGGAGCCGGCAAAGCGAGAGGAGCTCCAGGACCCCTGTAAAGCACACTAATTTGAAGAAGAATAAGCAGTGGAAGCGCAAGGGTTCTACAAATTAGTGCTGCATCCTTAATTGATTGACTGATCGTGTTTATGTCAACCGCAGCTCGAAAAGTACTTGATGTCAGTATTTAGGTCATGAAGAGTTAGATCGAGTTTTATTTGCTTGTGCGATATATTCATAACAAATAAATGACAAAGCTGCACTTTTGCTATATTCACTATTAAATCTTGAAATTACGTACCAAAAATGTCATTTTCTGCATAAAAATTAATAAAACTACATAAATTTGTGAACACGGTGTAAAGTGTGAGTGAAAAAAGTTTTTTCTACTGAACATATCTTCACGCTTTTTTATAACTACGTAATGCTCACATATCTACGTACTACGTAATAGTCGCGCTTTAATTTTAAATGAAAGTTGTTAAAGAATAATTTTAGGATTGACCAAAAAATCTAAAAACTGTGATTTTTATTAGTTGGACCATTTTGCAACTTTTTCTTAACCGATTTAAAAGAATGAGATTTCAAAAAAATCTCCCAGAAATTGTATTTAATTTGGTACATTGTTGGTTATATTCGAATAATAAACTTGGCTTTTATAGCCTACTAGAATCTCAGAAAATAATTGGCCCATCCTGTATTAAACGAAGCATACTAAATTGTGCACTTTGCTTCCAGTCTAGTTTGACCGCTTGTTCTTCTTAATCAAACCAGCAATAATTACCTACTTGGAATTCCGTTCTTTTTCCTATAGGATTTAATTCTTGGCAACAAATTATGCAGCAAGTGTCGAAAGTATTCAGACTTGAGAATAAATTAGGATTGACATTTCCCTAAAATATGTGGCCACTTTAAGAACCGAGACTACAAGCGTGATGTACATAATATGTGCTGCTTTGAGCTAGCGTGTTCAACTGCTACTACGTTAAAACAAGTTTGATTTACGTGTTTTAAGACAGCTAAATGGATCGACAAAATAATATTAATGCTGTCAGTAGTAATAACTAACGTTCATCTCTAACGGCAACACAGCGCAGTCGGAAATAATCTCTTTTGACCAATAAAGAGCTAACTTACTTAGGAACGTTTTCAGGGTTAACACTGGGATTTAGCTTAATGTTACCAACGTGTTTTCTACCAACTCTGGACACTTTAGCTAGCATAGAAACTCGAGTGCATTTTTGGTTTCTGTGCAACTAAAGCCCGGGACATTTTGAAAATTTTATTGAAAATTTAAAACTCAAATTCTAACATACGAATTTATATGGGAAAATAAAGGCACCAAAGCGTCCCACTGTCAAAATTTTTAATTTTACTAGATTTCCAGTGTATCGATAAAAGTCAAAAAATGTCATTTTCCAATAAATTTCACCCCCAAAATACTACTCTAGCACACATTTAAAGCAGATAGGGATCGTACATAAATGACGTCATAAGTTGGGTCGATGAGTCCACTTGGGCACTGGTGACATACTCTATGTTAAAAATTGCCATTTACGCAATAGTTAGGCTATAGGGTCCTAAAAGTGGTACATGTCGATGACGTCATTTGTGAATGCTCCTTTATGCTTTTTTTTACGTTCAGTAAAATGTCATAATAAATTACAGCGGCTGTTGTCATGATTTCAGCTATTAGCAGTATTTCACATGCGTCTCTAGTGAAAAATAGCGTGTACTGGTAAATGGAAATTTTCATGCCGGATATTTACCCCAACGGAATGTATTTCCCTGGACAATTCCGTACCGCACAATTGCATGTCATAAACATATTGAGTTTAAATTTGTAGTATGCCAGTATAGGCATGGGTTAACGTACTGTTTGTAAAATTTATAATAAGAAATATGGAAGTTATAGTTTTTCGGAGTTCACCTAATGGCACTTTTTTTCATACACCAATTAAATGCAGAAGTTTTTATCAACCAAATGTTTGATAACAAATACTGGAACTAATAAGAAGCTTGAGAAATTGTTTATAAAAGAACTATTTGAGGAGTGGTAATTATGTTTTCGTAGTGTAAATTGCCTGATTCTTGCGCAGAGTTGTATTTGGTGTGTGTGTTTCGTTTTATATTTATCGTGATTTACTCGTTTTTGTTTTTTTTGTTTTCGGAATATTTCGCATAAAGCCGCCAAATTGGTATGATCATAAACGTTTGGCAGTCAGTCCAAAAATGTAATATGTAATGAGCGGCAGCTCTAAAAATATTGGTCACCCCTTGTCTTAACTGTCAGCGTTCGCATCGTTTTTGATCTTACTGTTCAGCTAACAAGCAAACCACTTACTATGTTACCTCGGGATCTAGAAAAGCATAGCCAGAAACGTTTCCTTTGACCTCATAATGAACGAATAGTATGATTACCCAAGTGCATTTTGCGCGGTGCCTTAGCAGCAGCCCGCCAAAGTACAAAAAAACCGAATTTTTGAAAGTTTGCCACGCTGTAGCTTCTACAGTTTTTGCCTGATTTCATTAGAACTGTCAGTGACGTCATTTGCGCGTCACCCCTAGCCTGCCTAAATTTTTCAAATGCGATAGCAACTGGGTGGGGGTGACTAGAAGAAATTTTTGGCTGACGTCATTTGCGCGTCACCCCTAACCTGCTTACCTAAAGTAAATGCGATTACATCTGGGTGGGGGTGAGTAAAAGAAATTTTCGCCTGACGTCAGTTGCGCATCACTCCTAACCTGCTTACCTTATGTGAATGCCGTAGCAGCTGGGTAGGGGTAATTAGAAGAAATTTTTACGTGACCTCATTTGCGCGTCACCCCTAGCCTGCTTACCTCATGTGGATGCTATAGCAGCTGGGTGGGGCCGTCGAACAGAAATTTTCACGTGACGTCATTTGCGCGTCACCCCTAGCTTGTGTTAATGCGATAGCAGCTGGGTGGGTGTGTCAAAAAGAAATATTCACCTGACATCATTTGCGCGTAACCCCTTACCTAATTTAAAGTTTCGTTAGAAAAGCATTTAAATGTGTAAACCTATACAAGGCACGTATTTAGGGTCGACAAATATCGCAACCCACCTTTACGGTGGGTGACTTTAAAAAATGTGATAGGCCATATTAAAGATATAGCCATGTACGCAAGTCTGAAAAGGTTAGCAACTTAGGTGGGGGGCCCAAAAATTTGGTAAATTTTGGTAGCGCCATTTGTGACCGGCCCCTTTACTGGTTTTTAGATGCCCATGCTTTCCATTTACCAAATTGCTTTTTGACATGGGTCCATTCAACATTTAATTGTGGAGCAATAGTCGGTCCGATTAAAGTGAAAAAACAATACAGACCTGCCTGCTCGCTTTTGTGGTTGTTTAAAAAAAGTTTCATGACAATCGAGTAGACGGTTTGACATGTAGCGACGGACCAACAGACAGACAGACAGACAGACAGACAGACAGACAGACGGACATGACCATTTTAATAGATGCTTAGGCTCAGCATCTAAAAACGACAATCTCCATAATAATAAAATCCAAATAACGGTGTCCGATCTCCACCGTCCGCTGTCCGCTGTCCGCTGTCCGCCATTATATACTTACACTGGCCATTATACTACAGATCTGAATAATCTAAGTAGTAATAATATATGTACCTGCATAATCATAAAATTCTATGCAAAGCAATCGGATTTTGAACGAAGGGAAGGGGGGGGGGGGGGTTGAAAGCGGATAGGCGACAGACGTCGGAGGGCAGAAATATTTAAATTGTGTGAATTGTGTGAATAATTCAGTTATTTCAATATATCAAAAAATTAACTAACGATTTGCTTCCGTTCGCAGAACGGGCCGGTTTACTGGTGTGTATGATAAGATGTTATTTATTTGAAGCTGACCCACCTTCAAAGTTGGTGGCATAATGTATGTCTGACCCTTTATTAGCCGTATAAAATAAAAGAGTTTGAATTTACCTTACAAATATTTTCCAAGCATAAAAGTTTATATTTAGCCCGGATACTCATAAAATTTCGAAAAATTCGAAGTCATGCATTATTAGAACGGCAGTGATTAGCAGAATTTAATTATGATCGAGTTCACAGCGTGGTATTCTAACAATTTTCGAATTAAATCGAAAAAACCGATTTTATTTTTTGGAAAAATCGTTCTAAAAAGTGTTGTGTAGGCCAAAAGTAAATAAAAACAAAATTGGATTCCTATTTTACGAGTAACACTCGTATTAAAATCGCAATTTAAGTAGCGTGAGAAAAAAGTCGTCACTCTTATGTCTACAATAATGTCATGACATTCTTATTTTGGAATCACCCCTAGTCTAAAGAAAAGGTTCACAACTTGCAACTACCCACAACAATTTTCCTCTACGTCGTCGCCAGTTGTAAAACAGAGTAGTAGCTGGTAGTAGTCTGCTTGGTACGAGGCCGTACAGCAAGCAGCCTTCTTTTGGATTCAGCCTCCTATGCCGTTGCTCTGTCTAATCGACGCACCTCTTTGCTTTCGAGTCTACGCATCTCTTCCCGCTATCTTCAAATCTTCATCGTCAATTGTCCAGCAGTCGAGCTTTGTTTACATGCGGACGCATTCAAACATTGAAATGCAAAGCCTGGCACTCGATTGACTCGATGGTTTAGGGGCCAGACACTAATGACGTTTACCCACCCACATTATAGTGGGTAGGTTTGAAAAAGCGCCCCATTTGACGCAATGTTAAAAGAGTCACCTATAGGGGTAGGTGGGTTCTATAACTTGATGATGATGGGTAACGTCATTTGTGTTCGGCCCCTTGCACTCAAATTAATTGCTAAACCAGTGCTAAATCTGCAAGTACAACTCTATACGGCATGTCGGTCGAAATTTTTACTGGATATTATATAAATTATAATATATTTCTAATATCAAAGTTTGGGTAAAATCACAGTTGTTCACAGCTTCACAATGGTTAACATTTTATTTATTTCAACTATCCCAACATTATTTAACGTAATTTGTCATTACGCATATTGTTAGGCTTGTTAATTTAAGAAATTGTCATGTTTAATTTTGTGAATTGTAAGTTGCACTGGTTCAGTAAATTGCAATGTGATTCATTCGCAAGACACAGTAGTGACCATCAGATTCGTCTTCCAATTCACTCTTGCTCCCATATTGACCATGGCCTCGGCCTCGACCCTGATGATCGTATTTTAGAAGTTAACATCGTAGATCCCCACCTCTAGCGTAAGACTGCCTAGCAAAAACAACCCTGTCCTTGTCAGCTCCTAATTGTTGAGACCAGCATGGGGTGAGGACAGTGTGAGCCCAGCCCGTGACGGGGTCTACATTAATTCCATAGAGCCGAATCTTGAGTAGAAGTAAGGATAATTTTCAGATGATTTCGGTAGAGCCTAATCGTGAAAATGACAGCATGTGGAACTCCAACATTAACTTCATTTCCGTTAGGCTCCATTGGCTTCAAAAAATTGGGATGAACCTTGGTCAGGGTCTCATGCGGGAACTCCTTATCTCGCCCAATTGAGTCGAAATAAAATAAATGAGTATTCCAGAACAATTTAAACGTCTTTAATGACGGCAGACAGGTTTGATTCCGTGAAGGAAAAAGCAGGACCATAAGGACACCTCTCTCAAAGTCAGTGAGCTAATAATTTGGTCTTGACTTTGACTTTAATTTAGGACCAGTAGTTAAGTTAACCGTGAATTTCAAGTGTATGAATTCATCCTCATTTCCCGCAGGATTCTTAGCGAATTTCGAGGCTAAAGACACTTCTGCTGGGAATATATCACTATATTATGTAGACTAAAATTCAATTTTCTTGATCGCTACCGACTCAGTTCCGGTTCTAGAGTCAGATTAGGATTTTGTCTCTCGGTTTAGAAATGCGAAAACAGCTATGGTGGTAGCCATAGTGGCATAACCGCAGATAGGAACTTCATCCACTGGTGTGAGCCAACGTATTGTTCTTCGAATTGTAGCCGGCTTAGGCTTCTTCACATTTTTTGCTGGACTGCACCTGCTATTCTTGGACCAGTCTAGAGCGACGAATGGATAGAAAAGATCTTAACAAGAATCTTGTACGATGGGGCTCACAGCTTTATTAGTATATTTTTAAATGTTTGAGAGTGAGGAAATCGGATAGTTTTGTGTAACAGCGCTGGAGTTAAAAAAAGCAACAGCAAATATGTTGAAATCTACTGTAAACCTGTTAAAGCATTCATGCCGCTGTATATCCATGCTTAATTAGTGGTCCTAAATATACTGTGTCACTCCAGTGATTAAAGCTGGAAAGTACTTGGACGCTTACTAGTTAGAAAAATATAAGCGAATATACCACATAGGTGTTAATTTAAAACTCATTTTGATGTTACTTTGGCATCAACAATTTAATTAGTCATCATTGGTCTACATGAATTTCAGTTTCTGATGTACCTTTACAGGTGATGTATTAGGCCCACAAAAATTGTAGTTGGATCAGCTACTAGTTGTCGTTTTGAGCAATCTTATGAATTCAAAAATAAAATATCAAAAGTTTCACTCAAACCCTCAACTTTCGGCATTTCGGCGGTCAATTAACCGCCGGACTAAGATAACCCATTTAACAGTAATTCACTTTTTGAGCATGAGCATGAGTCAGGTGTTGTTATTATTTACAAAAGATTTAGATAACGTTACCACTAAATTGTGTATAGTTGCAAGATGTCAACCATGTCTCTAGTTGGTTTAGTTTCGAAGCATTTGCAGCATCATTTCTGGACAGGCATTTTGCCTTAAACCAACATTCTTAACTGTGAAACACATAAATAACTTCACGAGGGAAACCCTCAAAAAAATACGAGTAACACAAAAGCAATTGCATGTTGTACGCTTGAAGATCATAAATAACCTACCACTACTTGTGTGATTCAGGGCCGGTTTTAAGCCCATGCGATCCATGCGGCCGCATGAGGCGCCGAAATTTACAGAGGCGCCAAAATTTAGAGCTGTAAAATATATTTGTATCCCTTCAAAAGTATTGTAAATTAAGTCATTACAAACCTTTTTTTCTCGATTAAGAACAAAATTACAAATCCTCAAAAACGAAAGCCAACGGCTTCCGGAATATGTATTTATTTAAAGGGGCACAGAATGACTAATCACTAGAAGGAATAAAATGAAGCGCCTACGACGACAGCAAGGCGCCTGTTAAGTATTTTAATCTTTAGTTTTCCAAGCGTGTTGTCAATTTTAGCACGAATAGAATGCAGATATCTTCAAAACAGAATAAGGCGCCATAGCAGTTTCACAATGTTAAGTATCGCAGAAGCGCTGCCACTCGCTTTGCAAATGCAATTAAAGAGCGTCCAAACAAAGAACAATAAGCTGCAATAGCAATAAGCAATAAAATAATTGTTTTGAAAATTTGGCCTCACAATATTGCAAAATTTTTTGACTTGGGATTTACGTTTTCATTTTTTTTGCATCGCTGAAGTCCTGCCACGTGGAGTGAAAATTTACTTATGATGCGCCTATTTAATAACCATTTTGTTTGCTCATTCATTCTACAAAACCTATACTATCTGTATGTATTAGAATTCAAAAGCAAGTTACAAATTACAGAAGCTATAGTGCGCCCTCCGCATGCTATTATTAACATTGGCATAGGTATTAAGTTTTGAAAATTGTTTGATGTCATGTTGCCAAGCAAGCGCATCTTGTAATATGAACTTTGGTTTGGAATTTAACCGTTTAAATGTACAGTATGAGTTTTTAATATTATTGTGTTTTAGTAAAAAAACGAAAAAGATTAGGTTAGTAGTAGAAAAAATGTTCAAGGCATATAAAATGGTAAACGGATTTTTCCTACTCGGACTTTTCCTACCCATTTGGTTACTACGCGGATTTTTCCTACCCGAACTTTTCCTACCCACGACCGAACCTAGCACTTTTCTTACCCATGTACACAAAAACTGCACATTGCGCAAAGATATGCCCACAGCTTTTGCATTTTATTATAACCTGGAGTTAATTTACGGTAAACTCATAAATAGTTGTTTCTGTTTTATTTCGACGTAAGTAATAGTCTCGAGTAGAAAAAGTCCTAGGTTTGGTCTTGGGTAGGAAAAGTCCGGGTAGGAAAAATCCGCGTAGTAACCAAATGGGTAGGAAAAGTCCGGGTAGGAAAAATCCTACAACCACATAAAATAGGGCCACTTGCTTGAAGTAGCTTTAGAATAATTTGTTGAAACAGTATATAAACAGTTTCCTTCAAAATAACTTAAATACAAATACGGTAAAAACATGTTAAGCTACCTATTTGTTTTTATATTAGACACATTATTTTAAAAACGTCAATAGTATCCTGTAACCATGCATACACCCAATACACGTAAAAGCATTTGGACAACCACATAAGCCATGTAGAATGCGCATTAAATTTGTATTTATTAAGTGTTTTCTGCAAACGTAATATTATTTTTAGTGCAAACCCTTTATTAAAAATCCGGCGCTTTGCGCTGGATTAGTCCACCGTAGGCCCGAAGTAGATGCTGAGCTTTTATCAAGATGGTATCATCACTAAAACTTTTCTTGCAGTAACGTTAACAAACTCCTAACTCAACCTCAAGCAGTTATCGCTGGTGAAAACAGACTACGTACGAGCTTTGCTGACACAAGTGGGTGAAGTACAAGTGCTGCTGCTTGGAGTTGGCTTAGATAAAATAGCTCCGGTACGAGTGTCGATGATGAGATTAGGCAAGAAACATGTGGTCCTGGTACAAGTTCGCTCAGTAGCATTAGCACATTAACATGAATGTATGTCTTGTATTCATACAGCTTTTGAATTTCAACTATTGGTTAAGTCCACTGTTTTCTCGTACAACATTTTCTTTATGAGCTTAAGCATATCCTTTTACTTAATTCATGACCCTATGACAGAGGGGATTCTTAAAATAGTAATAATTAAATAACGTTAGTTGTAGAAGATCCCAGTATGCATACCAGTAACAACTCATGTTAAAGATTTTAGTTTACTTAATTTTTGAACTAATGACAAATAGCTCTAAAATTTTAATGTTTAAACAACGATATTTACGGACGATTCCTGTTTGCATACTAGTAAGATCGCATGTTAAACATAGCCATTCACTTGATTCTTGAACCAATGGCAAAGAAGATCCCTAAAATAGTCATGTTAAAATGACGTCATTCGCAGACGACCCTCGTATGCACACTAGTAAGATCGCATGCTATAGAAATCCGTTAACTTAAAAAATCTTGAAATAATGACAAAGGGGATCTCTAAAATCGTAATGTTGAAATAACGTCATTTACGGACGATCCTTATTTGCATACTAGTAAGATCTAATGTGAAACGTATCCGTTTACTTCATTCCTAAACTAATGACAAATGGAATCCTATATAATAGTATTGATATATGTCCCGCTATACTAGCAAACTGATAGATGTCCCACTATACAGGCAAACTAATTAATGCCAGACTAGCATAAAGTTAATTTATTGATGCCCGTTTATACAAGCAAACTAATAATTATATGTCTGACTATATATAGAAACTGACTGATGTATGGCCTTCACGCAAACTAATCAATTTCCGACAATATAAGCAATCTAATTGATTTCTGCGCTTCAAGCAAACTCCTAGAGACGTCCTACTATGTACGGAAACTATTTGATGTCTACCCTGTTAGCAAAATAAAAGCTGTCCAACTATATAGGAAGTTGATAGATCTCTAATGTTTAATACAACTGATAGATGTCTAAAGTTCATACATACTCATAGATGTCTTACGCTCGAACAAACTGGTAGACGTCTGACTGTATAAAGAAGCTTAAAGATGTCCGGCCTTCAGGGAAACTGATAGATGTCCGACCTTTAAGGAAACTGATAGATGTCCGGCTTTTATGAAAATTGATAGATGTCCGGCTTTCAAGGACCTGGTGAATGTCCGGCTTTCAAAAAACTGATAGGTGTCCAGCCTTAAAGGAAAATGATAAATGTCCGGCTTTTAAGAAACTGTTAGATGTCCGGCTTTTAAGGAACTGATAGATGTCCAGCTTTTAAGAAAACTGATAGATGTCCGGCTTGTATGAAAATTGATAGATGTCCGGCTTTCAAGAAACTGATAGATGTCCGGCATTTAGGGAAACTGATAGATGTCTAACTTTCACGGCAACTGATAGATGTCCAGCTTTTATGAAAATTGAAAGATGTCCGGGTTTTATGATAATTAATAGATGTCCGGCTTTCGAGGAACTGATAGATGTCCGGCTTTTAAGGAACTAATAGATGTCCGGCCTTTAAGGAAACTGATAGAAGTCCGGTCTTCAGAGAAACTGATATACGTCCGGCCTTCAGGGAAACTGATAGATGTCCGGCTTTAATGAAAATTGTTAGATGTCCGGCTTTCAAGGACCTGATAATTGCTTGACTTTCAAGGAACTGATAGATGTCCGGCCTTAAGGGAAACTGATAGATGTCCGGCTTTCAAGGAACTGACAGATGTCTGGCTTTCAAAGAACTAAAAGATGTCCGGCTTTCATAGAAACTGATAGATGTCCGGCTTGTATGGAAATTGATAGATGTCCGGCTTTCAAGGAACTGATAGATGTCCGGCATTTAGGGAAACTGATAGATGTCTAACTTTTACGGCAACTGATAGATGTCCGGCTTTTATGAAAATTGAAAGATGTCCGGGTTTAATGATAATTGATAGATGTCCGGCTTTCGAGGAACTGATAGATGTCCGGCTTTTAAGGAACTAATAGATGTCCGGCCTTTAAGGAAACTGATAGAAGTCCGGTCTTCAGAGAAACTGATATACGTCCGGCCTTCAGGGAAACTGATAGATGTCCGGCTTTAATGAAAATTGTTAGATGTCCGGCTTTTAAGGACCTTATAATTGCTTGACTTTCAAGAAACTGATAGAAGTCCGGCCTTAAGGGAAACTGATAGATGTCTGGCTTTCAAGGAACTGACAGATGTCCGGCTTTCAAAGAAGTAAAAGATGTCCGGCTTTCATAAAAACTGATAGATGTCCGGCTTGTATGGAAATTGATGGATGTCCGGCTTTCAAGGAACTGAAAGATGTCCGGCATTTAGGGAAACTGATAGATGTTCATCTTTCACGGCAACTGATAGATGTCCGGCTTTTATGGAAATTAAAAGATGTCCGGGTTTTATGATAATTGATAGATGTCCGGCTTTCGGGGAACTGATAGATGTCCGGCTTTTAAGGAACTAATAGATGTCCTGCCTTTAAGGAAACTGATAGAAGTCCGTTTTTCAGAGAAACTAATATACGTTCGGCCTTCAGGGAAACTGATAGATGTCCGGCTTTTATGAAAATTGATAGATGTCCGGCTTTCAAGGACCTGATAATTGCTTGGCTTTCAAGGAACTGATAGATGTCCGGCCTTAAGGGAAACTGATAGATGTCCGGCTTTCAAGGAACTGACAGATGTCCGGCTTTCAAGGAACTAAAAGATGTCCGGCTTTCATAGAAACTGATAGATGTCCGGCTTCTATTGATATTGATAGATGTCCGGCTTTCAAGAAACTGATAGATGTCCGGCCTATAGGGAGACTAATAGATGTCCGACCTCTAAGGACACTGATTGATGTCCGGCTTTTATGGAAATTGATAGAAGTCCGGCTTTTATAAAAATTAATTGATGTCCGGATTTCAAGGAACTAATGGATGTCCGGCTTTCAAGGAACTGATGGATGTCCGGCTTTCAAGGAACTGATAGATGTCCAGCCTTCAATGAAACTGATAGATGTCCGGTCTTCAGGGAAACTGATATATGTTCGGCCTTCAAGGAAACTGATAGATGTCCGGCTTTCATGAAAATTGATAGATGTCTGGCTTTTAAGGAACTGATAAATGTCTGGCTTTTAAGGAACTGATAGATGTCCTGCTTTTAAGGAACTGATAGATGTCCGGCTTTCAAGAAACTGATAGATGTCCGGCCTTAAGGGAAACTAAAAGATGTCCAGCCTTTAAGGAAACTGAAAGATGTCCAGCCTTTAAGGAAACTGATAGATGTCCGAATTTTATTCGAAACAGATATTTATCTAGACTATTACATATTTAATTTTAATGATTTCTAAAATTTAAAAAATCGTTGGGCGCTGGTAATTCACTCGCATGAGGCGCCAAATACCCTAGAACCGGCCCTGGTGTGATTAGTCCCCTCAAAAGTTATAAATAACTGCCCTCCTAACGTTTATTATTTGCCCGCTCGAAACCTATAAATAACCTCACCAATATGCCTAATTTGTCCACTAAAAACCCATCAATAAGCGGCCAGCATAAATGTATAATTTGTAACATTAGTGAACATAAATAACCAGCTACGACAGTAAGTTTAACTTTTCTTTACAAATCGGTAACTTCTTAACAGCACAAACCAAATTTACTGCAAAAAATATAGAAATGTGCAGCAAATCAAAAATTTAAGAGTATGCTGTCGAAGCGAGTAACGAAAAGCAAAAACATTAACATCTTAGTTTGAAGTAGTCACTTGCTTCTACACCTCGACAGCATAATCGTAAATTTTTAATTTGCTGCACATTTCTATATTTTTTGCAGTAAATTTGGTTTGTGCTGTTGGGAAGTTACCGATTTGTAAAGAAAAGTTAAACTTACTGTCGTAGCTGGTTATTTATGTTCACTAATGTTACAAATTATACATTTATGCTAGCCGCTCATTTATGGGTTTTTAGTGGACAAATTAGGCATATTGGTGAGGTTATTTATAGGTTTCAAGCGGGCAAATAATACACGTTAGTAGGGCAGTTATTTATAACTTTTGAGGGGACTAATCACACAAGTAGTGGTAGGTTATTTATGATCTTCAAGCGTACAACATGCAATTGCTTTTGTGTTACTCGTATTTTTTTGAGGGTTTCCCTCGTGAAGTTATTTTTTCAAGGGCTTCAAACTGAGCTATCACTCGACAAAATCGCTTCAGTATTTCAAAATTGCTAACATTGTTGTTCCAAATTATGTGAATAGGTTGAAATCAAACACGTATAATCAGTCCTTATATGCAAGATATATTATATTAAATAATAGTTAATAAAAATTACCCAGCGCATGCGTAAAACTTTAACTACAATTAAAAAATTAATTAAAAGTAACATAAAATTAACTACGTTCAATCGGTTATCACGGTTCCTTATTACCCTAGGACCTTTAAGCTTAACCATTGCGTAAACGGCAATTTTTAACATAAAGTACCTTACTAGTGCCTAAGTGGACTCATCGACCCAACTGATGACGTCAAATATGCACGATCCCTATCTGCTTTGAATGTGCGCTGGAGTAGTATTTTGGGGGTAAAATTTATTGCAAAATGACATTTTTTGACTTTTATCGATACACTGGAAATCTAGTAAATTTAAAAATTTTGACAGGGTGGACGCTTTATTGCCTTAATTTTTCCATAGGTATGTTAAAATTTGAGTTTTGAGTTTTTAAGAAAATTTTCGAAATGTCCTGGGCTTTAGTTGCATAGCAACCAAAAATGCACTCAAGTTCTTATGCTAGCTAAAGTGTCTAGAGTTGGTAGAATTTTTCTAAATTTCTAACGGCATACATAATGAAGTCATAGCCATGTGCCCTTAATGCCTTGGCACCGATCACTACTTTGTAGTGTATAATTATATCTGGTTTTATGTTTATAAAAATGTGAAATTGCATGAATGATGAACCTGCTTAGAATTAAAATTAAGTGCATACAGTAATTACATATACCAACACAGACTGGAATAACCACTCTTAAATAGCTCTACAAGCTTTGAAAACAAGTTTGCTTGGGCGTAATGTGTAATAACTACTCACTTGCTCTGCAGACACTTAGGCCTTTAGTACAACGAGGCAATTCCAAGAATTGAGAGAACCAGCGGAAATACCAGCAGCCGGAAATCGCACTTTATACGTAATAAGCAGGGATATGCGTACACACTTATTTGGGCCTGAGTAGAGATCCCATAACATTCTTTTCCTAGGAATTTTTCCAATGCAGCACAATACAAAAGCGTGCAATACCGCTGACACATATTTATGTGGTATAAAAGCGGACACGAGCTCCAAAATTTAACCAAGTCAAAACCAAAACTGCTCAGTGAAGAAGCATCACAAGAGTCAAAATTGATCCCACGCTACTCCAACAGTTACAAAAAAAAACAACAAAGTACAGGTATTTAATTTGTTTACCTTGTTGTCACTTGACACTACTTCATTAAGAGTTATTTTTTACTATAATTGAATTATTGTTTTCAAGGTAATTGTCTGTAAACATCGCACACTAGCAGACACGCTGAAAAGCTTTATCCAGAGTCCTACCAGACTTACAAGATAATCTTGCAAATTCCGTGGCTGATCCTAAACCTGTGAAATTAAAATATTAAAATGGCCAGCATGCTCCAGTTTTGGTCTTTGCTTTGCCTTATTTTGAGTGCTCTTATTCTCTCTGCCACACCAATCTCGTCAAGTCCAAGCTCATTTAGAAGATCTCGTGGAGGATTTAATGTTCAGGGATGCAGTGTAACACCAGCTACCAGCAGGACACTTAAATTGCGCTGTTCAAGATACTAAGGCGAAGACAAACTGTTATGTAGTGGATTGTGACACCTGTGAAGGCGAAGATTGTAAAATCTGTTGTGGCGAATGCGAGAAAGACGACGAATATTGTCTTGATAGGAAAAAGGAAAAATACCAAGCAATGCCACGCAAAGATTCAAAAAAGTGATGCTGCATTGTAAATTGGTTGCCTGGCCATGTTTATAACGTTAACAGCTCCGCAAATATTTTGTTTATGTAATTAAGCCATTTAAAGCTAGATTGAGTTTGATTTATTTGTGCGTGTGCCTTTATAACTAGGAATTACAAAATTATCTATATTTTTTAATTTGCTTTTGATATTGATATTAAATTAAACGACTAATAAAACTACCCATTTTTTTACAATTTTTAAATCCAGAAATTGGGAACATTAAATGTCATTTTTAGCATACAAACGCATATTATGTAGTACTTTACCTCAAGCCTAAAGTTACTTATTTGGTTCAATCTATAAAACATATTGTATTCTAAAAACTGTTCTAACCAAAGAATCAGAAAAAGCCAACCAGGCAATGTAATTAGCACTTTATATATTAGTTGTACAAAATCAAAAAATCAAAATGAGCTATCTAGTAACACTCAAATCTACCAGAAAAAAACACGTTAACATCCTGGAACCATGTCAATGAAATATATTGCGTTTTGCATTCTGACGGAGTGCTGCGTGGGGTCCTTTGATCTATAACCGTTTTTATTTTGTCAATAATGACGCAATATATGCATTTTTTTTGTTCTGAAAACAAAATGCACTATCTACAGAACAAACACCCCAAGATTCTAAGATATCACAATATCCATACACATTTTAAAATTAATGATAAATGATAAAAATAATGTATGATTCATTGCGTGGATTTAACCGAAGTCCATAGAACGAGACTCAACCAGTCTCTGTGAGTGAGGTAATAGAAGGCTACTGCGTTAGATCGTCTCGATCATTGTACCCTTTCACCTATCCCCGTCCCCTCCTCCACAGTAAAGAAGTCCTATTCCCTAGGCCCCCACAGTAAATTAAGGTCACTAAGGAGCACTGAAGGAGATTGGGTTTCAATCACGCATCCATTGACGTTTACCGTACAACACCGAGCCGTAAACGATAAGCAAGTGCAGAGGATCGAAGCTAGGTCTGAGACTGTAAATTTCGTCACAGTCTGCAGCCCTAACCGCTCACCCAAGTATGCCTGCTTCCCAAAAACAATATAGCACTTTGCTCTTGCATTTGAAGTCGTTTATTAGATTGAATAATCGAAAGAGTTTTGACGTGGGTCCAATTAGCAGTTATTGACAAAAAATAGTTGGTTCCATCAAAACCAAAAACAATATGGCAATTTGATCTTCCATTTTTGGGCAGTTAAAAGATTAATGAAAACTAGATAAAATAAAATTTTCACCTATAGAGCATGACAAACACACGGACAGATTGAAAGACGGACAGGTGGACAAACAAAGAATCGTTGCAAAAATTAAAAGATTCTACCATAGACGTTGTTTACTACCGACCACCCTAATGTTTAAAACGACCATAGACGTCATTTATGGACGAATATTTTAATTTTTGCAACGTTACTTAAAGTCATTTATGGACGATCTTTTTAATTTTTGCAACGTTCCTTGAAGTCATTAATGGAGAATGCCTTGAATATAGAAACTCAAAGCATGCTGTTATTCGCAAAAATTAACAATTTCCTGATATAACTGACGGTTTTTCAATTGGCTTCCAACCAAAACGGCTCTCGCAAAAATTTCTGTTGTTCAGGTCGGTAGCTGTTAACTGGTATTAGCGGGATACTTAAAATAATAATATTTAAACAACCTCATCTGTGATCGATCTTCATAATATGAATATTAGTAAAATCACATGTTTAGGATATGTGAACCTAATTTCTAAAATAATGACAGTGATGGTCACCAGCAAAATAAAATTTGCATGACATAATTTATAGACATTCCTTGTATTTTCGCTTGAAAAATCCAATTTTAAGGATGAATTTTTACTAAATTTTGGAACCAATGGCATAGGAATCTCTCAACTGGTAAAATTTGAATGCTGCCATTATGGACGATCCCTGCATGCATACTAGTAAAATCATATGTTAAGAATAAATGTCAACCTAATTTTTGAACTAATGAAAGTAGTGGTCCTGAAAATGGTAAAATTTGTATGACGCCATTCATGGAAGATCCCTGCAAGCATACTAGTAAAATCCTATGTTGAGGATAAAAGTCAACCTAATTTTTGAGCAAATGACAGTAGGGATCCCAGATCGAGTTTCTGTTTCTTGCGAGAGTACCTTTATTACGACGACTTACAGAATTACCCACTTATTACCTATTTGTTTGATTTTATTATCAATAAACACCTAATGAAACTACACTTTTGTTATTTGCATTATTTAATCTTAAACAGCATTGACAGAAAATCAACTGGCAACATGACGTGAGTACTGTGTATAGAAATACGAGATAATACTTAAGAAAGTATTTTATGTGCGCTGCTGCACATATCGTCAGCGAAGAGGCAAATCTGACTATCTCCTTTTTGTCCTAAAAGCAAAACTGACTGTTACCATTTTTTGCTAAAAGCAAAAATGACTGTCTCCATTTTTCTCAAAATACTATCAAAAGGAGGCAAAAAAACTATATATCCCAATGCAGAATGTTATAAAGCATACGTTTTTGTTAAGGGGTCGTCCATAAATGACGTCACAAAAATTATTGCTCTTTAAGAACCCATCTACTCTCATTATAACAGCTCAACAGTAACAAGGCGTGTCATAAATACCAGACAAGACCCACACACGCTAAGTGTGACATCATTTATAGACAACCCATTATAAATATTACAATCTTAAAATTTTTAGCCATTGATTTTATTTTCAGCTATTGGTAATATAAATCAATGTGTCAATCTTTTTCTGAATGAACTCAGCGTTAACGTTCAAATTTTCAGATTCTCGTTTTCCATTTAACAAGTGTTTAATGTTCCTGCTGGCGGTTTTATAGTGACTACTGCTTTCTGTATGTCAGAAAACAGCTCACATATCAGTCTGACAGTTGGCACATTGATTCAATATAATCATTAACTAATACCTTGTGACAAATATTTTCTAATATTAAAACGTCTTGCGATAGCTAAGCTTTTATAAATGGAGGCATTTTCTGCAAAAGCAATAATTTTTGTGACGTCATTTATAGACGACCCCTAAACAAAAACGTCTCCTTCATAACACGCAGCATTGGTACATATAGTTTTTGTGCCTTGTTTTCATGGTTTTTGAGAAAAATGGAGATAGTCATTTTCGCTTTTAGCAAAAAATGGTAATAGTCAGTTTCGCTTTTAGCACCAAAAGGAGATAGTCAGATTTGCCTCTTCGCTGACAATATCAGCTATTTACCACATAACTGTGTTACAGGCATATCAATTCCATCTACAAAGCTGTACTATGCTTCCTGCCTCC
>CATKUY010000114.1:0-26744 GCA_949802685.1 Dicyrtomina minuta | reverse complement strand
GAGTTGCTGCTTTATCAATTTTGTCTACTGACTTATCACCTTTTCCTATTCTTTATTGAAATTTAGTTCCCGGTTCTAAATTATTACTACCTGGATAATGTATTTCTTTTATATATTTTTCTATTTTATCAACTATATTACCAACTTTTTTAGTGTTTCTGACTGAAAGTACACTCTTTAGAATTACAAACAGTAAATTTTGATTTTTTCATAGTTTTATTGTTTTTAGTATTAACTTGTTCGATTTATGTATTAGGTGCTTTCAACTTGCATTTTATACAAATTTTATTATTCATTTATTATCAATAATTGATTTTTCATGTCTTGCGATTTTATTATGTCTTCCTATGCATCTACATTTACGCGTCTTAGGTGCACTTTCTTTTTCTTTAGAACAGACTTCACATTCACATCTTAGACCTATTCTAGTTGCACGATCTTTTTTAAATTCATTTCATTGTTTCTCTACCTTACAAATACTAAAACTACCCGTACCTCATTAAATCGTAGCAAGCAATGTACAGACATACCACTGAAATGTTCTAGAAGTTCAAATATCAGCAAGTAACGGCAGTAGTTCGGTTCATCGGAAGATTTAGTATTGAAGTTGATGCAAAGCAGTACAGAAGCAACGGAACTCAACTAATAGAGTGGGGAGGTAATCCTGGCTGAATCAACTCTAAACATATTCCCTTAAAAAATTTGTACGCATCTAATTTATTAGTGTATTCCGGTGTAAGTTTTTTCATCAGTGTAACTGTATGTATCCACTAGTGGAGTTTACTCCTTAATGTCAGTCATAAGTTCTTCGGGTTATATTTATTTTGTTTAAGTACATATATATGTGTTGATTTCATGTTAACAATAGATGTAGAGAACAAAAAATTTATTGTTACTACAACCGATAAATGAAAGTTATTTCAATATTTAAGTTGAATCGGCAAGTTGAGTGAAGAAAGGGAAAGAATTATACAGTTCCGAAGATGGCTAATCCGGTTTATTTGACTTGGCATTAATAATAATAGTATGAATTATTTCGTAAATTCTGATTTGTGTATGGGCAATTGACCAAAAACGCAATAAATCATTACTACTACTACAACTACAATGCACATTATGCACTTATTACCACACATTTCTAAGTGCATGTATACAGATTGGAATGCATGATTACGCTAAAAAGTGCGCCAATTCTATACTGTAGCAGAAAAATGAGCACACTTACATACAAAGGGTTGTCTAAACGCTAAAATCTGCCATTAGCTTGGCGGGCTTGTACAACTCCACATGAGTAAATATTATTTTCCAGCTTCATATTTAGTACTTCTAATGCACATTTTGTGGTGTGCATGTATACGGTCAAACGATGTGTTCTAACTCAATGTGGTGTTAATTTTTAAAGTGAATTTTATAGTCTTCATGTACACTTTCTTAGTGTCATATAGTGTAGGATAAGACGTAAGTTTCAGCTGCGTCGTAGGAATTGATGTGTGTTGTCAGGTTCCACTGACTGGATATAATTATAATATTAATAAAAATAAATTTTTCACGGAAAGAATCTTTTTGAGACTTTGTCTTTGTAGACCCGGTTGTCACTTTAGTTCCTTAAAATATATTTAAAAATAATTATTTCTTTTCAGAATCTTATTTTAGAGTAACGATACAATGAGTTCGGACGAGCTAAATGCTGAGGACGGGTTATTGGAAATTGAAAGTCCATGGGAAAACTTTGAAAAATTACCGGATGGATCTTCTGCAATTTGTAAATTGTGTAATCGATCATTTAAAACGACTGGGGGAAATACTACTGGGCTTCGCTATCATTTAAAAACTCATAAAATTGTTGCCAAAATAAAACGAAAAAGAAAAAAAGAAGACTATTGCGGTATTTAAATTTTACCAGTTTACAAAAACAAAACATAAGTACAAGTACATAAGGGAAGTATAAATAGTCCTGAATGATAGTTGTGAATTGGAGAGGACAGCATGCAACCGTAGCAACATAACGCCTATTAATTTTACGTGCATCATAAAATGATGCATTTTTACTGTTTCTATCTAAAAAACCTACATATATACAATATTTTAGGTAAATTCATGTTCTTAAATATTTGTACTATTACTTTGAATAACACGATGCATTTCGACTATTTAATATTTTAGGTGAATGCAAGTTTGCCAAATATATTTGTATTTCACATAAATATAGCGACAACATAACAACGCCATGTGTTTAACCTCTAAATATAGCAACAAAATTACGACGCTAAATATCTCAACTGAGATTATTTATAGTTTTTGTATTAGATTTAGCAGTTTTACTATTAAATATGCTTAACATTAAGACCTTCAAATATGAGGCAACACACAACACATTTTAATTTTACTAATTGTTAATATATTTAGAGATGCCTCATATTTGAGGGTCTGAATGGTATACATATTTAATAGTAAAAACGCTCGAATTTAGTTAAAACATTTCGTGTTGTAGTGTCGTTGCTACATTTAGAGGTATAATAGAAATATTTTTGGAAAACCTTTATTCACCTAAAATAAGGCATTATATGTGTGTGTTTGCTAAGTAGAATCCAAATCAATCGTTTTTTTCATTTTTCGTCGTGTCGTTGCTGTATATAGAGTACTAAACTAATACAAATCTTTGAGAACATGAACTTACTTAAAATGTTGTGTATATAAAGGTTTTTTAGATCAAGTAAAAATGCATTATTTTTTTATGCACGCTCAAATAAATCTCGTAGGACGTTGCTGCATCAGAGTTTCTGCTTTATCACTACTACTAATGCTAAGATTCTCAGGGTTCTAAAATTTTAAAATGCAATTTAAACAAAGTTTCTTAGTAATTCCATAGTAATATAAGGCAAACTACCGAGACAAGTATTCAATGAAAACTTTAAAAACCCAAAAGTTAAATCACTAAAGAAACAAAATTCCTATTCTATAATAAATTTTATACTTGATTTTATGCTTATCATGAAATAGTTTTGTATATCCATTATAGCGACACTAACTGTTTTCTTGTACTTTAGATGTTGCATCCAAATCTCTAATGAAATCCCGAATAGGAGCAGGAACATCTTATCTGGCTACGGAACAGTCTATAATGGGTATTCTTGCCCGATTGACTAGCAAGAGAGGGCTATCGTTTAAACTGTTTGAAGATGAGGATATTAGGGCATGCATTGATGCCTTGATGATGCTCTTAAAACGAAAAGAGCGAATGCCAAAAACAGATAAAACCATAAGATCATATGTCATAAAGTACTATCAGCGGGTTAAAGAAGCGGTTATGGAGGTAAACGTTAATGATTTCTACAAAACTGCCAAACATAATATCATAATTATTAAACATTATTGAATAATTTAAACATTTATTTCACCAATGCTTTTCGATAATATTACAGAGCATACGACATCTGAAATCAGTCGGGACTAAATTTAGTCTTGTTTTTGATGAGTGGTCAAGTGTTGCTAACCGAAGGTATATGAACGTGTCTATATTTGCACCTGAAAATCTTTATTGGAGTCTCGGTCTTATTAAAATCACTGGAAGCGCCACAGCTGAGAGACTGATGGAACTACTTCTAGAACGATTAGAGGAGTTCGGGATTAACTACAATGATGATATTGTAGCCATTACAACTGATGGGGCAGCAACAATGATCAAATTGGGAAGGGACGAATCTGCTGCTCAGCATCAGTTATGCTTGATTCATGGAGTCCATTTAGCAGTGGTTGACGTCCTCTATGAAAACAAACGTTGTACAACTTCAGATCCAGTCTATGAAAGTCCACTTGATTCCTCTTACGACGACATCCCAAACGCAGAAGAAACAGAATGCCTCGAGGGGTTCGAATTTTTGGAAGGCGAGGAAGAAGTGATTCTTCAAGATGTAAATATTAGAGACACAATAGGAAAAATTCGACAGTTAGGAAGGTATTTTAAAAAATCACCACCCAATAACGAAATTTTACAGGAATATGTTTACACAAAATTCAACAACAGAGAAGAAAAAAAATTATTAGTTGACACTAAAACAAGATGGAATAGTTTGTACGCTATGTTAGAACGGTATCTCGAGATTGAAGATTGCTTAGATAAGACCCTCATTGACATCAGGTCACAAATAAGTATCTCTCAAAAAGAAAAGTATATGATAAGGTGCATTGTTACAACCCTAAAACCTGTAGAAAGTGTAATAATTAAGTTATCAGCTCGCAATACAAATTTACATCAGGCTTATTTAGCTATTAAGTGGTTGTTTGCCGAACTCCAATTACACAATAATCCCCTAACTAACAAGTTTGCTCAACGATTATACATTAGAATGAAAGAACGTTTCACAATTAACTTTGGGGTAATGAAATATTTGGCCTCTGGTTCCTTTGATAATGTAATTCCAACCACAGAGCGCCCTAAGGATAAAGTTGTCCACTTATACAACTTTGATCCCAAGGTGAATGACGATGAACCAACAACAGACAACGACCTAGCATTAAAAAAGCGGGATGAGGATTTTCTACTTTATTTCAGCCTATTTGATATTCAAAGTAAGAGAGTTATAAGGACTCATTTATTAAAATTAATCAATGTCTTATTTCACCCTGTCGATGGAGTCTCTGATCCGTTGCCTGTTGAAGTCCCTGCAGTATCAGCTAGCAGCAGGAAGTCATTTGACGAGGAGCTAAGCGCGCTATTTGCAGATGCAGAAAAAAGAAGCAATCCTGTAGAATCTCATGATGCATCTGATATTTCTAAAAAATTAACAGCAGAAATGAATCACTTCGAAAAGGCGGGTGAAAGGACAGGTTATTTAATTAAATTGTACAGCGCACTAAAGACTGTCAAACCCACCTCAGTTGAGAGTGAACGTTCTTTTTCCCAAGCTGCACAAATTTGTACAAAATTTAGGTCAAGACTACGAGATGATACATTAGATTCGCTTTCGTTTTTAAGGTCATTCTTTGCCAACCCGATAGTTTATAGAGAATTGTAGTCACAGAGTTTGTCAGTAGTTTAAGTAAATAATTATTCTGCATTTCTTAAATTCGTTTCGGAGATATTATAGGTAAGAAAGCTACTGTTTGTGTAAAACGTTAATACTATTTAAGAGACACATTTAGATGGCCATTAATCGCTTTGCACTTAAATGTATATTTGTTACAGAAAATTTTACATCTAATAATTTCTAACTAGACGTAAGAACGCTACACGTGTCTATGTTAATAAAGTTAAAAATGTTTTTGATTTCTGACAACAAAATATTAATTCATTGATTGTAGTCATACAGTGTCTTCAAATTTTAAACTCATTCTTGTGTATTTTGTTTTCTTTCCTCCTACCAGAACGTTTTTAGCAAAATATTTTTTATTAGAGGACTACTAACCATTATTTAGGATTCGGCCTTTATTGGCTCTCAGAGGTCACGTGTTTCTCTTGTAAATTATTAAAACCCGAAAATGGAGTTTCTTAAAACTATAAACTCATTTCACAGTTTTCCAAACTAAAGAACCATATCATCCAAATTAATTAATGAAAAATTATAGGATATCCGGATTAAATATAACCTATTTAAGTAATACGTTTCAAAGCGTGAAGTTTTAAACTCAAAATACCAGCTAGCAGGTTTCAGCCAGATAAAAAAAATTGTCACAGCAAGTTAATACTGCTCGTTACTATTTCTCGGCAAATAAATTTTAAAATTGTATTAGTTACTGGTTAGGTTGATATAATGACAGAAATAATTGTTTAAAAATAATTTACAAACTAGTTGATTAAGAGCTGACAGCATAAAATGTATGACTTATAAAAATAAAAACAATTGCTGGTTCTCTTTTGCTACCCCACTTTCGTGTGTTAACACGTTGTGGGTTGGTATGTCGAAATTATTAGTTATATTTTAATTGTACATGCGGACCATCTAAATGATTCTTAATCATACAATTCTAATAATTGAGAAATAAATACGTTCTAGTAATTCGAATGTCAGTATTACTTTGCTGTGACCATTGTTTTTATTTGACTGTAACCTGCTAGCTGGTATATTGATTTTAAAAATTTATTCTATTATTTAGATTTGCAACTATACTTATCTTTAGGAGACTTTAGTTAAACAAAATTTATCAGAACCATTTTTTTGAAAATAGATTTAAAACTTTTCCTAGTCACTAGTTATGTTTATAAGATGAATGAAATAAGGGCTCAAAATGATGTAATAACTAGTTGATTGAAGATTTACAATACAAAGTGTCTGATTTATGAAAACAAAATATATTCCTGGCTCTATATGGGTATAAAAATTTATTGTAAAATAAGTGTTGGCGGTTAGTGCGGCAGTATTATAAGTAATATTTTGATTGCATACACCAACTTTTTCAGTAATTTTTATTTTAATTAGAAATAATTAGTCATACAAGCTTTCTAGTAATCTTTATTTATTTGCGAATATTTTTGCATGATTATTTGTATTATTGGGTTAATATTACAAATAAACAAATACTTACCAATATTATTACCAGCTGACTAGTTAAACTTACACAATTCAATATCTGCTTAGTCAAATCATTATAAGGATTAGAACTATTTACGATTTCTGTACGATTGTCAGTCACTAGTGGGTTAAGTATCACAAAATTACGAAAAAGTTCCCAAAACAAATTCACCAGCTATCTGGTTTTAATTCGTTAACTATAATGCAGTACTAAAATAATAATCAGGGGATATTTTAATTCATGGAATAACTTTCTAGTTGGTTTAAGTCGTGAAACGAGGGCTGAAAATTGCTTTGTAGTTGCTGAAGAAACTGAAATAAAAATAAATGCTACAGTTAATAATGAGACAGCAACCATTTTAATGGCGATTACTGAGGTTTATAATTCAAAGGAATAAGAAAATTAATTACCAGCTAGTCGGTTAAGAGTAAATTTCAAAGCAATAATGATGAATGTATTACCTCAATTACTTGCTGTTAGTAACAATTTACAAGTCGAACTCCAAATTCGGCTAATGAATGTCTCGCTTGATAGCTCGACAGCAGAACAAACATATATTAACATCATTTGACTAGAAAAAACAACGTGTTTGCAGCACAGTACTGTTTGTTTGTTAGTCACTGCTGAGGTTGAAATTTAACATAAATATTGACAAATAAAATTACCAGCTAGCGGGGTTTAATTATTGGAAGACTATTTGTAACGAATGATTAACCTCTAATATCATTTACTAATTATTAAAGTCGTTGTGCTAAGATTTGTGACAATTTTTCTTAAACTGAAAAAATAATTATTAAAAGCGTAATTAGAATTGAGCACTATATATAGTTATATATATAACACTATTATATAATGGGCACTGTTGATTGACGCCCATTATTATGTAAATAATCAAGAAATAATTAGGAATAAAATCACCAGCCAGCTGGTTTTAATTGTTAAGAATATTGGAGGTTAATTGTAACAAAAAGATGACTTACTTTGAATATTATTCACTAGTATTTTGAAGAATTTAGATTAATGTTTTCTTTGAAATTAAGAAAATAAATAAATGTGCATAACTAAAGTCTGTTACGTTAAATAATACACGCTGGTGATCGACGTCCAAAGTCCGAATGACGTAGATAGTACATAGTATTAATTCCTAACTCAGAGGCTACTTGTGTATATTTCCTTTTACTTACGTAGCTGTTTCTAATTATCCCTAAACATCTTCTTTCAACTAATTTATTTTTTTTTAATAATGTTTTTGGTAAGCTTTGACTCATTACTTGCGAAGCATACTCTAGGTTGCTTCGTATATACGTTTTATAAGCATTCAACAACTGACTCTGTTTAAAACCACAATATTTCATTTTCCTTAATACATATATTTTTCTCGTAGCTTTCATTACCATTGAATTAACTTGGTCTTTCCATGTGACCTCATCATTAATTTTTACTCCTAATAATTTTGCATTCTTAACTATTGGAAGTACGGAATCATTTATTGTTAATTATAATTTGTTAATTACTATTTTTTTAGCCTTGCTAATGACAAGTACACAACATTTCATAGGGTTTAATTTCATCATCATTTCATTTACCCAATTATTAATATCAGTCAGGTAGCTTTGTACTTGAGGTTGAGAATTACCTACTACTTTTTCTCCTAATGTTAAATCATCTACGTAACCATTAAGTATATTCTTATCATTACATTTATCATTTTGGTATTTTTCTTTAAAATTGCTTAAGAACCTATTGATCACTACAATAAACAATAATGGCGCTAATTTGGTTCCTTGGGGAGTGCCATTAAAAATATTTGTTAACCCTGAGACTTGTTCCCCTTCCCTAACACATTGGGATCGTGTAAACAAAAATTCTTCAAGCCATAATATATTGCTAGTATTTACATCTAATTTTTTGAGTTCAGATATTAAGATGTTATGATTAACAAGATCAAAAACGTTGGTTAAATCTAATAGGACTAGTATTACATAGGTATTCAGGGTCTCTAATGCACGGTGAATAAAATCTATTAGATTGACTAGGTAGTGTGTAGTAGATGCTCCTTTCAGAGAGCCAGATTGATTACTATTGTTGTGACGTTTGGGATTGAGCCTTTTGTACATGCGCAATGAGCTTCTTGTTCCAACAAAACATTCAGCATTCATAAAATCCTTGGTGTGTCACTCGATGTACTCAACACCATAGAGTTTGCTGTGTCGTATCTTTTTCAATATAGCTAATAGCCATTCGCGCCTTGAATTATTTAAAATTTTAAAAACCAAGGAAAGGAAAAATTCTTGTTAGACCATACGTCTTGGATCAGCAGACCCCCTTTTGGGTTTATACGAGCTCAACCCTAAACGTCACGACAATACTTATTTTGAAACTAATTTGTGAATATAATTTTTCAAACATGAAACCCTTTTGTATTTTTGCAAAAATATCCGTTTGAGACAAAGGTCTTAAATTAGAAATAGTAATATTATCAATACTTTTAGGTATAGGGGTTATATAGCCAATTTCCCACTGTTGTGGTATAATATTATTCTTAAATGAGTAATTATACATATAGGTCAATTGTGGTACTATTAAAAACCCAAATTCCTTAATTAATTAAGGCGATAATCCATTGGGTGCATTGGATTTACATACATTCAAATTGTCAAATTGTTTAAGTACAGTAAGGTTGTTTAGTTCAAGTATTGGGTCAGCTACAATATTATTAACAGTGTTTGATTTTTTTACAGGAGTATAAGATCGATTGATTTCCAAAAAATAATAATTAATTTCATGTAGTACGGCCATAGTATCATTATTATTCGTTTCTAGCTTAATTTGATCTATAACAGATTTTTTCTCGTTCTTTCTACATATTTGAGAAATAATCTTATAAAATTCCTTAAAATTTACATTCTTAACTTTTTCTTGTAATTTTAATTTATAATTATTCTTTGTTATTTTTATCAGTTTAACAAGGTTACTTTTTAGTTCAACATATACCTGTTGATCTTTACAATCTTGTGTTTTCTCAGCTAACAATATCACTTGTGTAGTTATCCATGATGAATTGTTATATTTAACTTTTACAGTTTGTTTTGGAAATGCATATTTAACTGCTAGATTTAAATGTTCATTAAGAATTTTTAGCATTAAGTTAATATCCTTACTCTTATAAAACTCTGTCTAGTCGACTAAATCTAGATACTTAGCAAATTTTGCTTTATTTTCGTTAGTATATTGTCTAGACAAAATATATATGTATAGGTAGGTGGGTACAAACTAGTTTGTTAATTGCACTTAAGAAATTTAATTTATAATTTGTAAGACTTTAAAACCCACTGTTGTTAGTGAGGAACGTGGTCTTTACCGACTTTATAACTGGGAGTAGACGGGAGTTGTTGCGGTGCTGACAAGCTGGAGCATATTGACATAAAGACAGGGCTTCTGTTGTTGTGAGCTTGCGCGGAGAAGTGAAAGTGAAAGTGCCATTGAACTGAAGGATTTACGAGAACAAAAGAAGGACATTATCTAGTGAAAGGATCCAGGATAAGATTTACTGGCCACAAATGGCACCTTATATAGGTGGCATAGGTCCCTTTCAAATCTGCGCAAAAAAATTGAAATCTCGAAGAAGGCCTGGCTAGTAGGGGCGATTAGTCATGGTGTTGTACACACGTTTAGTGGTGATGACATTATTGGGGATTTAGACATCCTTGGGTTTATAGTTATCCGTGGGTTTGTAGAAATTATGGGGTTTACAGACATTCTCCCGGCTTTAGTTATCCTTGGGGTTGCAAACATCCTTAAATTTTAAAAATCTGTTGGTTTTCACACTTCCTTGAGTTTCTAAACATCCTTGGAGATTCAGCCATCTGTGGGTTGTTAGACATCTTTTGGTTTTCACACCTTGAGTTTGTAGACATCCTTGGGTATCCAAACCTCTGTAGGTTGTTAGGCCCTTTTAGGCTTATACACATATTTAGAATAGCACACACCTATAGGTTTCAAAACATGCTTGTTTTTCAAGACCTCATTAGGATTTCAGCCATTCTTGGGATTTAGAAATCCTTGTGTTTTTAGCAATTCTTGGGTTTAAGACATCCTCGGGTATTTAGCCATTCTTGGATTTTAGACATCCTTGGGTATTTAGCCATTCTTGGGTTTTAGACATCCTTGGGTATTTAGCCATTCTTGGGTTTTAGACATCCTTGGGTGTTGAGCCATTCTTGGGTTTTAGACATCCTTGGGTTTTTAGCCATTCTTGGGTTTTTGACATCCTTGGGTGTTTAGCTATTCTTGGGTTTGAGACATCCTTGGGTGTTTAGCCATTCTTGGGTGTTCATTCTTATTATTTGGATACAGAGATACTTGTTTTTATTTCTATTCCTTAAGAACCCAATTACCTGATCTTTTCTTAACTTAGCCATCCTGGTGGCGTGGTGCTACTCCATAGTGCTTCAGCATTATTACAGGATCAACCAAAATACTGGTTTTACAACCCTAAAGAAACTACTCAACAAATCATGCCCCACACAGAATTAAAGAAGAGTGCCCTTTGTATGTAGCCGTATCGGTATTTTTTGATTCATGATGCCAATCCCAAATATTATGACTTTTATTTATGTGTACAACACAAAAGAATTATATCAAAGAGTTTCTACACAATTAAAATAAGCGAATCGAAAGGAGGAAGGACATTATACCCTTGCCGCATAGCAGACCTACGTAGGTTACCTCCGCAAAAAACCTGGCTAGGTATTGTGCGGAGAGCCGTACCTAAGCCTAAGTTGGCGTCGTTTTCTGTAACTCCTTACCTACGTAAAATGCGTAAGGCAAGACCTAAATACTTACGTAAGTAGGTGAGACATTCTGTACGGGTCAGACCTAACTTAAGATTCTGCTTTTACTACACTTTATTTTTCCCTCTCTCAACCAAGAATATCATTGACACTTTCGTTCATTGGCTCTAAGCAAACATGAGCCCGCGAGTCAAATAAACAAATCAAGTTTGCTCTTTTTAATTTAAGTAAGGCTGTGCGGGGTATCTCTTCGTTTAGGTTACCTACAAGAGATGGCTGTGTGGAATACTTGACCTTACTATGCAACCTCCATAGTTTACCTACGTAAAACGTTGTGCGGCAAGGGTTAATACCCGTTCCGCATTGCGCCCCTATGGAGGTGACTTTCGTAAAAAACCTAGCTAGGTGCAGTGCGGAGGGCTTCCTCTAAGCCTAAGTAGGCGTGGTTTACCCTAACTTTTTACCTCCGTAAAACGCGTCAGGCGAGACCTAACTCCCTTTGTAGGTAGGTGGATTGTGCAGTGCGGGTGCTACCTAACTAAGGGTCCTGCACTTACCACACTTTATTTTTCCCTCCCTCAAACAAGGATGTCTTTGAAACTTTCGTTCATTGGCCCTGAGTAAAAATGAGCCCGCGAGTTTTATTGGCCAATCACGGCAGAGCTGTATAAGTTAGGTGAGCTAGTGCGGGTTGTCATTTCTAAGGAAGCTACCTACAAGCGTTATTAGTGCGGAGAGGTTTACCTAACTATGTAACCTGCGTAAATTACCTCCGTAGGTGTCAATGCGGAACGGGTATAAGATAGTTAATTCTCAGTGAATCGTAAATTATTTACCTTCAACTCACAAATTACACCTGAAGTACACAAATAAATACTCCTAAATACTTCTTAAAAAACAATGGTTTGTCGCATTTGGAACAATAATCCTTAGCCATGTAGAATATTGTGGATCGTGGAAGCGAAATCAATCGGTACTGATATGGACACTTACCTCCTGGGCGTATTTACCCTTGTACTTTCCTCGAGGGCCTTGCCACCCAAGACATTTTAGTCCTAACTCTGTGCCGAAGGCATTTTCCTCTCAGTGTCAAAATCACATCGCTAAAATAAATAAACTAGTGTTCCTTGCATGCAATCTATATTTTCATAGTTTTAAGAATACCTACCAATGCCTACATTTTCTGGAAATGAACATTAGTTTATTTTAGTGATGTTATTTTGATACTAGGAGGAAAATGTTCTTGGTACGGAAACAGAGTAGAGAGGAGAAAGTCCGGGGGATAAGTGTCCGTATACCAGAAAATTGTCACGTTGGATGTAATTATGTAATACCATTATATTCAAAACTCCTGTATGTAAATCGGATAGTTTTGGAAAAATTAGACTTCTCAATTCAACTCTATGTACTTACACGGTATTTTTTGCGCTGTTTAAAAATGTCACATGGCGATAAATCGAATATATGGTCGTAGGACAATTTCCTCCTGGGAAATTTCTTCCCGGGCATTTTCTCCCCCGGACATTTTTCCCACAGGACATTATCCTGCCGGACGTTTTCCTCCCAAGACATACCGAGGACATTTTCCTCTCAATATCAAAATCACTTCTGTCAAGGAATTAAGTATATCCATGTTTCGACGAGTGTTTTTATCCGCAAAATTTGTGCGTTCGAAGACATTCCAAAAAATATGCTTTCATAACTAACTGAAGAACTAAAATGCATTTTTCCCCAGTTTTATGAAATAATGGCTAATATAATATGGCATTTCATTGAATACATAATTGTGAAGGAAATGCTACTAAACTTGCGTTGTACTTTAGATTCGAAATTTTCATGAGATCGTTTACGAGTACACATATAAATTTTGTGGATCGATACACTAACTTCTCTTAGTGGAGATATTTTGTTACTGGGAGGAAAATGTCCTCGGTTATGAGTTGGGAGGAAAACGTCCTGGAGGAAAATGTTCGGGAGGAAAAAGTCCGGGAGAAAAATGTCCGTTCACCCGAATATATAGCGAAAAGATACCTTTAGTTTAGCATTTTATTGTAATAACCGATTCGTGTGCATACTTTTTGGCTCCAGCTTTGATTCTGATTACGGAAGAATTTAGAGATTGCATTTTATTTCTGTTCTGCTGGCTGTTAAATTGTATTTCACTTTTAGTTTTCATTTGGCTCATTCTTTCTTAGCCTGTATTTGTACTGTATCGAATAATTTTCCATTTCAAAAACAGTGGTTGGGTTTTCTCCTGTTAAAGGTTCACATAAATCTTGATCTCTTGAATAAGCTGGACACTACCTATTTGTAGCTGTAGATTGCCCCATCCATTAATTGCACCCATCGGTAAACGGAAACTTCCTCCCGGACATGTTCCTCCTCCTAACTCGTAACTAAAGACATTTTCCTCCCAGTATCAAAATCGCTTCACGCTTCATTAAAGGAAACGAAAAAATTTTATATGTATTCATTGACGTAATATGCAAAATTTAAAATTTATAGGCTAAAGTACGAATTGACTAAAAGTTTTTAATCGCATTTGCTTAACACATACCTATTCAACAAAATGGTAACTAGTTATCATTTCATAAAAATGGGAAAAAAATGCATTTTAGTTCTTCAGTTAGTTATTTATGAATGCATATTTTTGAAATGCCTTCGAATCACGGGTCTACAAAATGTTGCAGGGCTTTTTTCATTGATTGTATCTTCTCCGGATGTTGGAGGTTTCGATTTGAGCTCTGTCGACCTGTCGACTCTGTGCTGGTTCGGTTACGGCTTCGGGTTTAGGGGGTTCTTCGGGTCACTTTGGAAACCCGGAGAAACGTCATCGTATTATTTTCAATTTTTGACTCACAGACAGTCAGCCAAACTCTTATGCAAGATCCTTGATGGGGCTCATATGTGACTAATAATATGTGACTGGTGGGTTGGCTGCATAGTTGGACCAGCGTGAATCCAATTATGAGAAGCGCGTATAAAACTCCTGTGAAAAATCGTGTGTGAGTCTGTAAGTTGTTCATGTTAGTAAATAATTATATCTGTTCTGTTACATAAAACATAACGTCGGTGAAGGATCAAATCAGCTTTCACATTTTGTTACAAGCAAATCCGCTTCCTTCCAATTTTTGCTAAAAGCAAATCCGTGTCCTCAAGAAGGAAGCGGTTTTGCTTTTAGCAAACATTGAAAGTAAGCGAATTTGGTTCTATTGAAAAGTGGAAGGAACCGAATTTTATCCTTCACCGACGATAAGACATTGAGTTATCTGATACACAGCCAAAAAATTCTTTATTATCCTCTTACCCGTCTAACTCACTCAAGTCCATAATTGATTTAAAGCAAATGTATATTTTGGCTTGGCGAATCAAATCTTGTTTTGCAAACTCATCCTCTAATCCGCTCAGATTAGAGTAACTATTAGTATTGATTTGATGATCGTCCCATTTCCTACATTAATCGTTTCCTTTTTTGTCCACTTCTTTCTCAATTCCAATAGTTTTCCCATGGCCCATGGTCAATAAGCTTCACAATCTACTTAAATCACAATGCAATTTGGATAGTAAAGTGGAAGTGGCTAATGGTGGCCGGTTTCTGTAACTTTAAGTTTCAAAATTTTACAGAAAATATGAATTTAATCAGCCGGCCACCATTACCAACTCCCACTGAACTGGTCACGTCAGTTCAAAATCAGAATCAGAAGAAAAGATAGTTAGAAAAGTGAATGAAAATAACTTGAACAGTGTGAAAGTGAGCTAAAGAGGACAGAGGACAGGCCGTGAGTCAGAATTTTCTAGAATGAATTGTAAAACAAAATTTCCATCTCTAGCTCACACTTCACACAGCTCAAGCGAAAGGGTTTTTTTACCTTTATACGCTATCTCTTACCATGTAGGTTTGAAGGCGTTGGATTAATGGGAGGTACCACAAATGGCGTCACTGATTATACACGGTGGTCAGATCGTGAACTTATGACACGTAATGTTAAAGATAGCCATTTACGCTATGGTTAAGGAGGTGACAATGGGGACGGGTGGGTTTCAAAACTCAAGATTTTTGATGACGCCATTTATGGTAGCTTCCAAGAGGGTAGTTTTTGACAGCATGTTTTTTGTCCATCAATTTTTGTTTGTTTCGCTCCTATTGTTTAAACATCACCCCGCCGTAGGTCGTTGTCATACTAACAAAAAGCCACATAATGAGTGTATAAAAAGGCTGTCTAAAAACTCTGTATGCCCCATAATTTTCTACCTACTATCTACTAAGTATATTAATGTTTTAAGTTTAAAGTTTTAGGAGGTTTTCAAAATGTACAATTATATAGGTAATGTAAACAAATATTCTTAAAATTCTCAAAATGAATGTACCTACTCAAATTACAGTATTTCCTTAAAATAATACACTTGTGTATTTATTAATATAATGCAACTCTTTTTTTCATTATCATTTAGCATCCAGCATGCGGATGCGGTGCATTTTAGCATTTTTACCCGATTTAAGCAGAGCCTAAAGGTGAATTGTGAATGCTGAAGCTGGAAAAGTTCAATAAATCCCATAAGTTTATAATTATATTGTATTACGTACCTACTTCATAAAGTGCAAAACGTGGTAAAATACTACTTGTGAAAATGCTGCAGGGAAAATACTTTTTCGACATATTTTAAGGATAAAGATATTTTTATTTATTTATAATAGTAATTAAATTGATTATAAATTAAAATTGTACATAATAAACATATTTTTTTACAAATCATCATTGTTATTATTATTAAGGGTGGGCCTGGTAGGTTGGAATTTGTAGTGAATTTGTACCTTAATCATAGAACTTCTGGCATTGGGTTATATATATGAAATTCTTATATGAAACCGTGATAATAATAGAAATAATAGAAATACAATGCTCAATACATATTTATTTCCTTCCATGAATAAGTTTATTCCGAGATTAGGTTATGATTATGATGATATGATAATTTGGCTTTTAATCATAATAATAATAATCGTAATAACAGTAACAGTAAGTAAAAAGTAAGTACGCCAGATCTTTTTATTATGTTATCTCCATGGGTAACTACAGTAAGTGAGCAATTACTATGCGCTATATTATGTAGCGCACAGCATTAAATAATTGTTACAATTTCCGCACATACTGCAAATGTGCAGTGTGCAGTATTACAGTTTTCAGTACAATACGCTACATGTAGAGGCGAGCACATAACTGACTGTATAGTTTTTAAGGTCATCGATTGATTAAAATTATATTAAAATTTATTAGGATAAAATAAATATATTAATTGAATTTTGATCACTTTAATGAAATTAATATAGGACCTGTAAGACAATATTTATCTTATTTACAATCTTATTTTTACGGATTTATTTTATGGATAATATCTTAATTTTCCTCGATAAATTTTCTCAATAATAATTATTTTCTCGATACATATTTTATAATAATCTTTCTCGAGAAAATCATTGGATGATAAATTGGTCGATAAAATTTATCAGCAACAAATATATTTCGATAAATTTATCGATACCATCATTTCTCGAGAATTTCTCAATATTCGAACACTAGAGTACATTATGCGCTTATAAGTTTGACGAAACATATAGCAAATACAAGTGCGGAGTGCGCGGTATTAAATTAGAATATAGAAAATTCTGTCAATTGATTTCCATTAATTCCCATTAGGGAAATTACATAGATCTTGTAATGGAGCGCAGTGTGTTTACTTACCCCTTATGTTTATTTTAATCCGTTTCAGTTGATCGGTTCAACCTAGAGTCTCCTGATACGGATGGTTTCTGTAAAGAAGATTGGATTGCTGTTGACTCCTGTGTTCCTGAAGGAGGCGCAAGGTTTTGCGGAAACATCACTAGAAAGACTTGTATGGTCCATTGAGTTTGGCATTGTGCTATCTCATTATTATCTTACTCCTGTACCTACATATGTACACATACTATACATTGTATTCAGAATTCATTCTTTCATGTATTTCTTTTCTAAATATTCTCTCATTCTTTCCCTATGTGTCTATCTCTATCCCTTGGATTAACAAGGAAAAAATCAGTTTTTGGTTGTCTCATTCCTTGTCAGCTTATTTTTATCGTTTCTACATACCTGCTTTATATCACACACACGTGGGTACTTAAATCGTTAGCTTGAATGTTTCTTACGGCTAGGCTATATTAATCAGGTGGAGATTTTATATTTTATACGTACGTAAAAGGTAAGTATAAAATATAGCCTCCGATACTGAACAGAATCACAATATCGCACAGTACGTAAAGTACATGCATACGTATCCATTAATTTCTTTTTCATATGTCCTATTAATATATTAAATATTTCCTAAAAGGGATAAGCAGTATTTAATTGCTCTGTAATGTCATTACATTCGAATGCTGCTGCATTATCAACTAATGATCTTGACTTGATGCTTGATAAGATTAAAGATACCTTATAGTATAATTAATGATGTGATAACTATCCTTATAGCTTTAGTAGTACTGCTCATCCAGTCTGATGGTGTATTTTATTTATATTGGACAGATGAGTACCCATTCCAAAAGGATGCTGCTGCTTTCCGTTTAGTTTTCCATTCAAATAATTATACGGCTGACAAAGACTTCCGAATTTATTACAAACTTCTCACGGATTGTAAGCGACAAGAGAATTTGTTCTGGAACCCTCCGTACAACGTCATTCCTGATGTATTCCCACCGGACACTCCATGTTTTACACAAGTTACAGAGCGCAAAGGAACTATTAATACTCCGTGGTTTCCTGAGAATTATCCCGATAATATGGATTGCGTTTATGAATTTATACGGTAAACCCCTTGCCTAATACGAGATTTAAGTAGCTTTAAGTCGAGTATTAATTACTATTTAGTAATATAAGAATCACCTATCGTTACATATTTATGCTTCGTCGTTTTAGAATAAAAAAGGTTGATTTTAATGTGGTGGGTATGGTATTTTATGGCTGAAGGGGAATCGGCAGTGAGGGGGGTGCGAATAGGCAGTTATTTATGTCGTAAAAAATCGGCAGTCTAGGTTTTGAAGCAATTGGCAGTGTGCTAGTTATGTATAGAATAGGCAGTTTTTTTATTTTTCTAAAATTTTTGTAAATACAAAAATGACAATTTACAGTCCAGTGTTTATCTAGTGGTAGCAGATATGTTACTTCAAAAAATGAATTAAACGAAAATCAAAATTAATATAATCAAAATTCAGTAAAGTGAATGGCAAATACGGCGAAATTAATAAAATTGAAATAGGGTAAATTGAAAGTTATTGTAGAATGAGTGGTTGACGACTGGCTTGTTGGGAGAAACATAGCTGTAGTAGGTAAATAATTATTAAAAATTAAAACATGTACTAACATTTATGTCACAGAGTACAAAACAGCCACCGCAGCTATCGATACTCACTTACGTATTGGTTTTCTCTCACGGTCGGTTTCTGTGCTAGATCTCTGTGATCCATTACTTCCAATTCAAAACACTACCATTAACTTCAGGATACACTAACTGTACTTTTGCTTTACAAGTCTTTCTGTGATGAAAACAGTAGTGCGCTGACGTAGTCATCCCTAAATCTCCGATAGTTGACGTATGAGAAAAAGATGTTCTACACCATAAAAACTTGCCTATATTGATATTTATGTAAAAATAATGTATAACTTATGCAAACCTTGTGATAGAAAAAATAAAGTATCACAACTGCCAATAGACTCATAAGAATTGTAATTTTTATAAATTTAAATTAGATATTTGCCTACACTGCCAATTCGCTAAATATCCTAAATAACTGCCCGTCACTGCCGTAAACCTTTTAAAAACTGCCGATCCCCTTTCTGCCGTATTTTATATTTAGGACAAATTCCATAAAAAATACTCATTTACGTTCTTAACGTGCCCCTTGCCTTGAACTTGCAGCTTCATAACATACTCGTTGATGAGATGAAAACGGAGTGCGCCAAAAGAAGGCAGGAATGACACTTTAAAATTTTACACTAATTTTGGGAAATTATATTAAATTTATAGGGACTCTCCATTCATGTGCGGCATTCGAATGCGGGCTTTATCATTTGAATTGGATAGCGCCATCGATACTGAATATGGAGGCGCTTGTTTGGATTTTTTTCACATCTCAGGATGTGGGTTCCTTTGTGGAAAACTTCGCTTTCTGTGTAAGAATTAATATATTATTATACCTTAATTTTGGTCTGGGATTTAGTACAAGTTTTTAAGGATTTCTGAACAACGTATATTATACAATGCCAGTACACTAGATCACTGAACTAGATAGATGCGAAATGCAAAATATAAATTCAACAACGCCGACCGGATGAGCCTTTCAATACAGGCCAAAGTAACTAAGTAATAGGCAGTAGCTTTTGCTCATGACATCATTGCATTTATGGGGTGAACGCGTCTTTTACTTTTTTGTTGGCACGTCATACAAATTACAAAATTTAATTCAACGGTACAAAAAATGTAGTTAAATAATTTTCTGTTGTATTGCAGATTTTAGCAGTATTACCTAGGTATGTTTACATGTGCGTAGTTTGCTTTGTAAATAGAGGCGTCCGGGTCATAATTTTTCCCACCGTACGTTAGCTATGTGAATCGTTTTTCCTGTTACAGACTTCTTTTTAGTTTTAATATAATAGCAGTATAGCAGTGATTTATACACTTAGCAAGTACTTCGATCTTTCCGGCAGTAAATAATTAAAACATTCTGGTTAAAAGAAAATGTAATTATTATTTTAAATTTTGATATAATTTTATAAAAGCTGCCAGCAGATACATTTTTCATATTTTAAAAATCAGGGTGAACAGTCCTCATTGACCACAGATTTTTAGTACTTTTCCGAAAAACCAACCTATTAAACAGATACTATAAACCACATTGGGATTACTATATATCTGCAAACGGCACACACCCTACGAGACTATGAGATATATAATAATAACATATTACATAATTAATTGATACATTGATGTTGAAACAGGGACTGCAAAATTTCAACCCGGTGCAACCAGCTTGAAATTCCACTTTCATTCGGACGAGTCAAAATCTAGAGGAGGCTTTCAAATCGCTTTTGAACAAGTTTACAACTGTTTGTAGCTGAATTATTTGAATACACATTATTAGCTAGGTATGCAATTAGTTTTTAAATAGTAGAAAACGCAAAAAGTGTTCGTATTTCAATATAGCTGTAGTTTTAAAAGAAGTATTGCATATTTTAGGACTGGAATTCAGAGGGAAAAAATTGCAAGTTTTCTTTAGCTTCTATGTTGTATACCATTTATTATGTACACATGTATGAGCTGCCCTAATATCGTTGTGATGTACAATTGTACACTGTATTTGTACAGGAAAATGATATTAAAAACTTTCCAAAGAAACGAATTACCCAGTTAATTGGTTAGTTCTCAATTAGGCTGTTTATTTAAATATCCTTGTTTTTTACTATTATTATTATTATAAACAATTTTATTTTAGATAGTTGCAGTATCCAGAATACAGTAATTTCAATTAATTTTCATTTTTCTTGTACACTTTTGTAAAGGCAGTTGCGTATTTACTCATGAAAAATTGTAAAATAGAGCATGCATATATTCTTACATAGCATAGTTTGAACACGCTTAAAAGCAACAATTTTAAATTTAAGCTAAACTCGAAGAGCATGATGGCACGTTATAACATTGCAAGGTGAGCAAAATTTAAAAAAAAACATACAAGATGATGAATTAATAAGTAGAAGTCGTGAAGGAAACGATTGCGCTTGCAAACGAATCATTCAATACATGCCAATAGTTACCTGGCACAACGGCGCCTTGTTTGCTCATCTTCCATTGCTCCGATTGTACATGAAATTGCAATTACTCATGCAAGTTTTAAAGCTATTGGTCTCAATCTAAATAATATTTTGTTTCAACAAGAATCTACGTTAAAGCATGCGAGAAGAAGCGTGGTAGTTTACTGATATACAGACTAATTTATAACAAATGTACGCACTTATATATATACTTATATACTGACTTAGGCACTGTACTCAGTCAGTTATTGCACTGATAAACGGAAATACATTAATTAAAAAAATTAAAGCAATATAGTAACACAAACACAAGTATGTTAGTCACTGCAGCTTATTAGTTAAAGTTGAAAATTAACGTCAATACGGTAAATACGAAATATCCGAATTAATTTACTTTCATAATTCAGAGAATTATTTCACTTGGATTAATGAAAACATTCTACGATGTAGAAAGGCACTGTTGAATAGAGTAGCACCCTTATGTCCACAGAAACGCGAGCCTAACCTAAGTTTTTATATTTTGCAAACAAGTTGTAGAGGACTCGCAGTGTTGACTTCAGATCCAAGTTCACGATATCTGCAAATAAAAGATTTTAGTCAAAATTAAGGTTCTCCAATTTAATCTATTCAACTGGCAGTACAGAAATAAGGTATTTAGTAATTTTCTGTTAAGCGATTTGTACTTTTGTTTTAATCTATAATATTAATTTAAATTGATTTATAAACAAGGAACCTGTTTGAATAAAACCTGATATCATACAAGAAAGCTGAGACTACTTATAATTATTGGCATAAAATCAACTAACCCTCTGGTCGTGCTTTTGGTTTGCTAAGGCCAGCATCTTGCATAAGCTCGAAAGCGAAGGCAACGTTGAATACTTTCTGGTCAAAATCTTTTGGAGTCAAGTGGAATTCGTACAGAGGAACAAAATATCCTTCCAAGAGACCCATAAGCAGTACTAAATACACGCCGTCATGAAACTGGTTGTCGATGTCTAAAACTTCTAAATTGATCTTATTCAGATGTTTGTTCACGAATGTGATCAAGCTCTGAAATTGTTTACAACGTTGTATTAGTTTTCTTGTGTTAGGTATACTCGGACTGTTACAAATTTTCAATGTATCCAATTACCTTTTTGACAACCTGCAGTTTATCGGGGGCATGATCAAGCAATGCATCGAACGCGTCTCGTTCACATCGCATGCCAAATTCATCATAATTTGATGTAATTTCTTCCAGAACCCGTCGGTACTCCAACTTTCCATTCTTTTTCTGTTAATTCATTCCAAATATTACCAAGTAATTTATAATTTCCTGAAAATAAATGTGTTTGCACACTAATCGTTAACGGCATGAAAGAATCAAAATCTAAACACATACTAATCGCAAGTTTGTACTTTCCAATAATCCTCAAATAAAATTACACTTTTTAATCAAATTTACAATTCTACAATATAATATTGCATTAAGAAGAATAAAAATGTAGAAAAATTAATTTTCGGGCTAATTGGCTCAATTTTATATAAGCTTTTAAAGGGCCAACTGTTTGTATATACATATATATAAAAGCAATTTTATTCAAACAAAATAAAAAATGACACTGTCCTTCAAAAAGGATACTATCTATCGTGTCAGTTCTATAACCTATGGAGCTGAGAAGGATTTAGTTGCTTTGAGTTGAAACAAAAAAACTGTTTGACAGGATTTATGCAATTAAAAACGATTGGATTAACTTCGAAAATGTAATAATAACTTGCCTTAACTACTACAGTTTCAACGTTGACGTTTTCCGGAAGCCTCAGTGGAGCTCTGAAATGTCGAGCTAAGTGAACCAGAAGGTATAATATGGCGACAAGATTCTTTGAATGAATTGATTCAACGCTCCACTTGTTTGAAGACCAGCGTGGGAGTCCCAACACTTGATTTGCGGCTCCGATAACAATCATAAGCTTATGACGTTGACCTTCTTCCGACTGCGAGACTTCTGGTACTTCTAATTTTTGTCCTGTCAACTTTTCTGAAAACCACCAATAATGTGAAGATTTACAATTAAATTTGAATGCAATTTCCTGAAGTGCATACACTTAAAATATACTTAATGTACATACAATTATATAACTGAGATTACATGTAAACAATTTATTATTAATACACACTAGTCTAACACTTGTTGCATACCTAAAAGTTTCTGAAGCACTTGGCCGTCGTACAAATCATCCTCGATGTGTTTGACAATAATCCTTTGATTGGCGAGCTCATCATTGATCCAATCAATCAATAAGCTTATCAGATTCCGTAGTTTGGGGTCTGCAAAGGATCTTCTTTCGATCAAGCTTCTTTCCTCTCCTTCAACTAAAAATCGTTTAATTTTAATTTAGTAATTATCAAAATTATTAACGCAGCATGATAAATAACTTTTTATCAATAGTAATTGTGTGCACATGATAGCAGTAATTATTATTTCAATATCGTTGTTTACAAAACGAACCTAAGTCGTACTCCTCAGGTGGGATGTCAAATTGCATAGGACTACCAGGCGAATCGATTGCATTTTTCCCTTCTTGTTCGAACTCTTGCACTGAAATTAATATTCGGGAATAAAAATAAAGTGGTTCTTAAATTAAATCCAGGGGAAAGTGGTCGGCTCCGCATGCAAATGACACGAATTTAAAATCTACTTAAGTATAACTATCAGCCAGGCTTTTAATTAAATTAATTCCACGCAGGCGGAGTTTGTTTTTTCAATTCATTGATTTTTGACAGAATTTAAATTTCCACAATTAGTTAAAATTCTCTCACGTCACCAGAATAAAGAAATTAGAGAATCTATTTGAGAACTGCTGTCTGACTGCGAAATCTCAGGGTATTAGTGAAAAGTGTAGGGATTTGTCGACCACACAGTCAGTGGTTAAAAAGGCAATACATTTATTTACAAAATATTAAGTCACTTAATATATACCTACCGTATATCCTATAATAGTACGCCCCGCGTACTATCCAAATTTGGACCTCTCAGACCCGCGTACTATTACAGACTAGCGTAGTATTACAGACCCGCGTACTGCCGTTTAATAGCGTGTTAAATTGACCCGCGTACTATTCAAACAGAGACCTCTCAGACCCGCGTACTATTACAGACCCGCGTAGTATTACAGACCCTCGCATTATTATAGGATATACGGTAAGCGAAGTTCGTCCATTTTTCATAGGATGATCTTCAGTTTCTTAAAATTCCAATTCCTTGCAAGGGGGAATTGGAATTTTACAAAACTGAAGATTTTACGGATTCAAATAAATATTGAACTCACTCTTGCAACCAGTTCTCACCTTCTGATAAGGTTTATTGAACTAATTAATTTAACTAATACTATGGGAAGCAAGCTTATTTGAATCTAAGGAAAATAAGGGACAAAATCTTCTGTAATGCCTCTGCCATTTATCAAGGCATACCAAGGCAATTTACATTTTTATTTTTAATTCCAATTATTTTTTATTTACATGCTTAAATAGGTTTCGGTTAGTACTGGGCCCATCCCATCTCGGCCCCAACATGGGGAAGACTTAGCAAAAATTCCGAATCTCAAGCGAATTGCATATAATCTTGGATGCATCGAAGTAAAAAACAGAGGTCCTCGAGCCGAAAAGCTGCCGTCCGTTAACATTGAAAACAGTGACAGAACCAGTCCAACAACTTCCGTCAATGCAGTCTCCACTGCCACCAACGTTTACATCGGTTACAGAACCCGTGGAACAGTTTCTGTCATTGCAGCTCCCACTGCCACCAACTTTGACATCGGTCACAGTGCCACCAACTACCAGAAAAAGGAGAATTCAGCCCGAAATGTCAGCTGCAACACTGGCACTGAGTTCTGCTGCACCTCACGACGGCGAAGACGTCCACGAAAGATTCTGAGCCCAGTAACAACGAACGATCAACCAAAACGCTGAGGAAAACAAAAAAAATGGTACAGGCAACACTAAATGTTGCCGTCTCCAACGATTCCCTGTTCCACCGAAGAGACCACGTCTTCATGAGTTGCTAACCCAGGAATGTTAACTTTAAAAGTTTTTTTAACTGTAAATATTTTATGTAACGTATTTCGATTATTTGTTAGCATTGGATTTTGTGGTTTAAGACAATCTTTTTTTACACTACTTTTTAATTTGAATTTTAATAAATAGACGTGGGCTATTTCTACCTTAACAACTGTCATTACTTCATTGGCACAATAGGCACAAAAGTTAATAATAGTATAATAGGGGCGAAATTAAGCAGGGCCAATTAACACCAGGGACCGAGTAATGTCGGGACCGAATTAGGTAGGGTCGAAGTGCGCCGGGCCCAGTACTGTCAGTACAGCTTAACTATAGTAAAATATTATTAACTTATTACGAAGCAGATTATTTTTAAAATTACAAAAGATACATCATTGTATCTAAAATAAATACTGCTGTGGAACAACTTCGACATTATATATATTCTTTGCTAAACACCTCTGTATTGGAAGGATTAACCTTATGTATACTGTAATTAAACTTGAGTTGGGTGAATTAAAACCTATGCACTTTACACACTTTCACCAATGAATACTTTAAAGCCCTGTATCTAACACTGAAAAGATAAGATACAGATATATACCTACGCTCAATTTTATTGTGATAAGGTTAGGGTGGCACATTCTTTCTGTCTGACATGTGGGATTATACTTTACTGTCTTTACTATTATCAATAATGTTTCAATCTGCTCGAACATTCAATGCTGCATGGGCTGACACCAAATTGAAAAAAATAATTGTTTTTCTACTTTATAGAAATTAGGCGCACCTAGAAAATGTCCAGCTCTTCTATCGAAGAGACGAAAGAATTCGGTACCACATAATTGAAAAATTATATTCTGCTAACTTTCTTCATTTGATTATATTCATAATTGGATTGGATTTTGCCTAACTTACAAAACGGCTAGGTTGCATTCCAGCAAAAAAAAATCGATTCGACGACCTGATTTAATTAAATTTCGGCCAAGTTGAGGTTTCTATTCCGATTCCGGCTGAATGGCCTAAAAATTCAGCTCCCTTGTTACCCCTTTTAATTATCATCTATAAAATGCTGATAAAAATTACAAAAAAATTAGACGAAGTGCAAAGATTTAAACCGTTTCTTTAAATTCTAAAAATTAATTAATCTCAAGTAGGGTTAGTTTGGTCGTGTGGTACTGACACATAAATTAAAGTACATATATTAATAATCCACTTTCAAATTCAAAATGCATTTAGAAATTTAGTTAATTTTAGTAGGCGATAAACAAACTTCAATTTATTCCAATAATTACATTTGCACATTACATAAGCTGCTCCCACGCAATGCTTGTGTGGGTGGAATGTGAAATGTAGGGCACAAAAATTAATAAAAGGCCAAATGAACACCTGAAGTAAAAATCTAATAGTTCGTCTTATTTGTACGCTTAAATTTGTAAAAAAAACTTGCCTTCTTTTATTCGCTTTTTTCTCCCGAGTGTTCCAATTTTATCCCAAAAAGACTCATCCTTATCTTCTTTTTTCGGTGTCACTGGTCGAGGAGATTTTGATCTTGGGGATGCCATTCCT